>JAOTAV010004275.1:0-31244 GCA_026546445.1 Cyclargus thomasi | reverse complement strand
TTTTCTGATATTGACATTATGAATTTAACTAACATTAAACATAAATAATTATTAAACTAAACACAAAGATTACATTACGAAATAAGTGTGCTAAAATAATAAGAGTTAAGTATTTGATGGCGTAACTTGAATTGTACTGGGACTTGGCTGGAAATAAAAGGTCATAAAAGCCCCCCTGATAACAAAAAAGTTCATGACTCCGTGTCCTTGGCTCTTAACTTAACCATCGTGATTCAAACTTAAAATGCTGCTCACTTGTTTGGTCAGACTACGGACAATGCAGGCATCACCTATGTGTTGTCTATCTGACAAGTGAAATGATCCAATCGTCTTACGAGTATGTGAAAACACAATAGTTTATTTGTCTTACTATGTTATAGGAGCATAAGAAAACCTGTGCTAGTGCAATATAAAAGCACCCCACATTTCGTGGTTAAAGCATTTTTTACCTAAGCATTTTTATGAAGGTTTTAAATGAATCTGACAAATGTTACCAAGTTCAAGAGATGTTATATAATATAACAGTCATGTAGCATCAGCAGGTATAGAACCTATTATAAATGTAGAAGTTTGTTATCTACTATCCAAAACTACTGAACGGATTTTGATGAAACTTGATATACAGATAGGAAGTTAACAGTTACTATTCGCTGACTCAGAGAGTACTTTTTAAGTATAGTTTAGTAAGAATAGTACCTGTATGCTTCCGTGGGACTTATCATTCATGCGGGTGAGTAGCCGCTGGTAATTGCTAATCGAAACTAATAAGGAGTGAGAAAACTATGCCGCGCTGCAGCGCAGCGTGTCGGGTCTCAGCGGAAAAATTCACTCCCATACAAATTGTATGGAGACGGATGCGTATCGCACGCTGTTGACAGAGCGTGGCGGGCCTTAGCGGGGCGGATTTTTGCGTGGCGGATTCGACATGGCCCGGCAAGCCTTCAAGTGTGAACCACATTTAGTAGATTTCTACTTTTTGGTACTTATATGAATGACGGTTTAGTATGTAGTCCGAAATCTTCTAGTGGATTATAGTAGGATAATATATAATAAAACATTTTTAAAAGATCATGAAGACTGTCTATTTTATTTTTGTTTTAATCACGTAGAATAAAGGAACAGCTAAGACACGATTTAGTAGATTTTAGTAGAAATAGTAGAATATAGCAACGTTTTTGGTGGTAAATGATTTAAAAGTGGTCACACTGACGTAAAAATCGTTCGTCGTCGTCGTCAAAATCCTTCAAAGCGATGGGACATGGCCCGTCTACATTGGTGCCATAGCGAGTTTTGCGATGCGCTGGGCCCCGACCCGCCCCGACCCGCCCCGGCGCGCTCCGTCAAAGCGTACCTATATACTTGTGTGTTCGTGGCGGATAATATCAGAAGCTAATAAAGAATCTACTTCAAAAATTATGTTACCGCTAGCTTTTCCCGCGGTTTCGTTCGTGTGTAATTCAAAAATGGGTAAACTTTAGATTAAAAAAAAACGGGATGTTTTTTCAAAATCAAAAGTAGCCTATATTACTCTCCATCCTTTCAACTAAGTCTATGCAAAAAACCAAGTCGATAAATTGCTTCGTAAGCGCTTTAAGGTAGGACAAATATACAAACAAATAAACACACTTTGCTATTTATAATATTTTAGTAAGCTTTAAAAAACTCAATGTTTTACTTGCACTGTTTCCACTATTGTATTTACTGTAATTTATAATTTATATCAATTTTATAAACAATACACGTCCGGTTTCTGAATACATCATTAGTTTTTATTTCGAAACCGGTCATGTATTGTTTACAAAACTGTTATGAATTATAAATTGCAATAAATATAGTGGGAACAGTGCATGTATCACGGGGAGTGCTCAGAGGAATTGTTCGGAATCATTCCACCTGCAACTTTTCGCCATCGACCTACGCGGACGGTTTACCACCCATATCGTCTTCCACAGTACGATTTTCGCGTAACTTTCTGCCTCGCCCAGTACAGCTCTGGAATGAACTGTCATCACCAGCAGTATTTCCGGACCGCTACGACCTAGAAAACTTCAAAAAGAGATCGTATTCCCTCTTAAAAGGCCGGCAACGCACATGCAACCCTGATGTTGCGGGTGCCTATGGGCGGCGGGTGCCTATGGGCGGCGTTTGCTCGCTTGCCCCCTTAATGTTATAAAAAAAAAGTAAAAAAGTAAGTTTTTTACGAAGGACCAACAATACAATCAATCACGTATTAATTATAGTTAATGTCAAAAAGCTACAGAATCAGATTGCTATAGCACTATAGGCCAGTATTTGTTTTGAACAAATAATTTAGTAAAGTCAAGTGAAGTGGGCACGGGGCAGCTAGTGCGTTAAATAGATAACTACTATGACAGGTTATTTATCTCAGCGGATACATGGGAAGGATGTGTAATATATCCGTTGATACTGTCTGTCCCTCTGTTCTCGTTCATTATGTAATGTTTAACTGAATATTTAATAAATTTGATGGACTGATTTTCATTATTAATTTCCCTGTTGCGGATCAAAAATATGATGAAACCTTGTTATTTACCACTTTCGTCTGAAGAATAACCTGCTAAAATCCATTTATTTCATTTCAATAATTTTCCTTGCTAAAGCCTTCCTTTATGCGAAAAATTCGTCTAAGTGACCAATAGAGAGTAAAAAAAATTGGAAGACGTGTTTCTGCAAGTTAAACAGCTTTAAGCTATAACAGACTCGTGCTAACGATATCGCGAAGTTGACGACATCTTTTAGCAAAATACAAAAATTTGGCAAAAATCACTTTTCTTGCATGAAAGCTCCCCTTAAATATTCAATTTACTTTGATTTTAGTATTTGTTATTATAGCGGCAACAGAAATACATATTCTGTAATAATTACCTCTCTCTATTACCGCTCTTGAGATACAGCCCGGCGACAGAAAGACGGATGGACAGACCGACAGGCAGTCAGACAAACGGATAAACATTGAAGCCTTAGTAAAAGGGTCCCGTTTCTAACCTTTGGGTACGGAGCACTTAAAAAAGAAAATTTTAAAATCCTTAGTGACCCAATTAATCTGGTACTGTCCAGTGATATTATATTTTTATACTTGACCTTTCCGGTGATTATAAAACTGTAATATATTTAGGCTATCTTGTGTATTATGACTTCTGACTTTGCATCTTCAAAATGCGCCTACTTCATGACGCGACGCGATATTTATCTCCTATCCTTGTCTCTCGCAGATGAAGACAGCGAGACGGAAGAGTCTGGCCGGCTGCGGTGTGAGACATTCGACATTGAGCGTCTGCTGCAGAATGGAGCGCAGCTCATGGGCTCCGAAGGCAACGAATACGATATGGAGGATGTGGAGCTATCCGCTGCAGGTAAGAGTAAGAATGGTGTTGTCCCGCTCGCGCACGCACGATGTCGTATGCGAATAAGCGGGATGGACATAGATGGAAAGAAGAATTCCGAACCTAAATTACTCAGGTCGCCTTTAATACATAGTGCCTGTTTCACTGCTTAGTGATAAAGTTCCATAACTTTTTTGACATTCTCCATACAATATCTCTCGGGAAAAGTTCTAGATAGACTATCCGACATTTATCAGTAAGCTGTGAAACAGGCCCTTACTCTGCTTACACGCAACGCTAGGAATTAAAAGGCCTATTTCACCGCTTACAGGCAGTCTATTTATTTCACAGATACAATTTTATTTGACAGATTTTGTATGGAGAATCTGCCAAAAAAATTGTGGATAGCCTAACAGAAACTTTAACACTAAGCGAATGAAATGAAACGAGCATTAAGAATGTTTAATTTAGTTTTGAAGTTTTTTTTCAGCTCAAAATTTATCTTAGCTAAAATCTTTGCAGATATATCAGAGCGCATGGCGAAACAGAGGCAGCAGTTGAACGCGAAGTTGGGTTTAGACGTGGCCTCGACACTGGGGATAGATCTTAGTAACGTGTACACTAATGAAGATCTGTGTCCGACCACGCCTGTCAAGAATGAAGTTGCTAAGGTGAGATTTACTCTATTTTACGCGTCCAATGAAAGAAATATGTATGAATTTACAGCTGCTTAGCTATTACATTGTCTCTTTGCTTAGCTATTACATTGAATGTTTTACTACTTCCTGGTAGTTGATTGGTGTTGGATAAGCTATCTGAAGCTCAGTCAACATATTTTATATACTTCATCTGTCAGATAAGTTGTGGACACGGCACCTATCAAGTAGTGCCACAGTTCCTTAGACTATAAAAGAAGAGGATGAGATAACGCTGCTATTTGGAATTTTATATTGAGTGTAGATTACTTAGCAAATAATTTACGTTATGTATTTTTTTAGCACCAGTTGGACCTATGTAACCTTAAAGTTTTTCATGTCAATTGAGTTGAGTTGTATCAAATAGCGGTCGAATTATGTCGGTGACTGCAGTTTTCAAAATAAAAAAATTCTCATCTTGTACAGAGGCCAATCCAAGAGCTGGTATTGCAGCAGACGAAACCGTTGAGTTCGCGCGAGATGAATCTGGCACGGAGACGCGCGAGGGCGGCCTTCGGCAAGCAGAAGTCGCGAGAGTGCGATGACGCCCCGCCCACTCCGCCCGTAGAGCCCGAGAAGAAGAAGTTCAAGATGGAAGGCAATGAGGATTACGTCGGTAAGTCACATGGAGATGTGTATGAAAGAGATAGTATGTACGTGGGAAAGGGAGATATTATAGAGAAGAGCTCTCAAGCGAAGTTTTGCAAGCAGATAGTATAAATATATAATGTGACATGTCTTACGAATTTGTGACCGTTACAGTGGACAGCGGTCTAGCAGTGCCAGAGCGCGGCGGCGGGTGGGCGGGGGCGCGGCGCTGGCCGCTAGAAGCGTGGTGCGGCGCGCTCCAGGCGCAGCTGTTCAGCGCCGCGTGGGAGGCGCGGCACGGCGCGGCGGGCGCGCTCCGTGAGCTGCTGCGTGCGCCCGTCGCCGCCAGCGCCGACCATCGCGCTGGCATGACTCCGCAGCAGGTATGTGACGTCATAGACGTACATGACAGCTCCCTCCATTATTTAGGTTTAAGACATTTATTTCTCATAAGAACTTACAAATTTACTTTCATGAGAAAAAAACTGTATGTACGGGCTTATCTAACTTAATATTAAACTACTCACAAGTCACAAATTACGAGAAAAAAAACTTTACGATTAATAACGCAATAGCAGTTTTCGATTTCCAAATACTAATAATAAATATACTAAATAATGAGGGTACTTTGATAAAACTTACAAAATATAGAACGATGTCATAGATTCAAAGATCTTAGAATCCATGGCATCTGAATGTTGAACAATATGAATGCTGGATGTGGCATATAATTGCACGTAGATTTAAAATTTTAAATGTTATTTATTATTATACATCGTTATACATTTATTATACATCGTTAAAAAAATTAATGTGTTGTTTAGTTTCTTAAATCTGGACATTGTTTTTGCATCTTTAATGTTTTTTGGTAGCCGATTATATATTTGTACTCAACAATATTTGTAAAAAGCAGACTCTTTTTACCATAGTTCTTTCTTGGTAAACCAAGTACAATGTCATTCGAGTTTCTTAATTTAATTTTTTGTATTTGATGTTTTTTAGTTCTATTTCAGAATGGATTTCTTTATTTATAATTTTTCTAATGAGAATTGCTGTATAGTAAGTGTATATTTGTATAATATTCATTCTGTTAATTTCTTTATATATTTTATAACTTGGTGTTAGGTAATCATAGTTAAATAATATTTTTAGCATTTTCTTATCTAATGAAAAATTATACACATATCCATATATTTTATTTTTTTGCAGATGGAAGATGCTCACCAAGAATGGTTAGAAGACATGGCGCTGCGTCTTCTTTGTGTGCTAGCCTTGGACAGATTCGGGGACTTCGTGTCAGATCAGGTAATGAAAATATGTTAGCTTATTACTTATGCAACTGTTTGTGTGACGTAGTAAATAATTCTACAAAATGTTATGTGTATAATTGTTTGAATTGCTTGGCAAGATAGTATGCGATGGCGCTTTTCTACGTAGATTCCGATAAACGTCATTTTGACACAGTTTGAACAATAGTAAATTGGCATGGCATGGCAGATTATTAATTCTTAGAGTCACAAGGTAACTATTTAATTTATGTAAGTGCATGTTGTATGTATTGTTTTTATACAGTTTATGATAATAAAGTAAATAATGTTGTGAGGTCGTCGCGCCCGTACGAGAGACGTGCGCTCAGACGCTGGGTGTGGCGCTCGCTCGCCTTCGTGCGCCGCGCGTGCGTCTCGTTGCTGAGCGGCTAGCGACGCTCGCGCGACAACCACAGTGGGAGGCGCGTCACGGTGCGCTATTGGCGTTCAAGTATCTGCTAGCGGCACGACAGGAGGTGGCCATTGAGTGTGGAGTGCTGGAGCATTTGATGGCGGGGTTGGTTTTTTAAATTTTTTATAATTTTGTTTGAAAAAGTTTAAGATGTTAGGGTCAAAATAATGGTCCACGGACCCACTGACATGCAAACTATCATATTACACCCTTTTTTGGGGGTTAAAATTAATCTTGTTTACAGCTTTAATTCCTTTGGTTTATCGAAAGGAAAGATTCTGCTTTAAAAATATAAATAACAATGCTAGTATCTCATTTCCTCCAGGCTAGAAGACGCAGCGGAGGACGTATCAGGCGTCGCAGCGGGTGCGCTCGCGCCCGCAGCCGCGGCGCTGGCTGCGGCGCGTCCGCTCGAGCTGCCGCGCCTTGCGTCCGCGCTGTGGCAGCTGCTGCGTGCAACCGACGATCTAGCCGCACCCGCGACGCACTATATGGCGTTGTTGGCGTCCCTAATGGCCCTACCTGCTGCTGCGCAACTGCTGAAGTGAGTTTTTTGAATAACATTTGATTTCTAATCGAAACATGTTTAGTTTATTTATGTTTCACATTGAAAATTCACATTTTTTACAGGCCAATAGATCTAGCGGACGTGTTACCTCGATTATGGCCGTACCTAGATCATTCGGCGAGCTCAGTTCGCAAGGCGACTCTACAGACTCTACGCACGTTGACTAAGCCGTTAATAACTGTTCAGAATGGCGATACGAAGCCCACAGAGAATGGAAATAGTGAGCACTTGGATTGGACGCCAGAGCTATTGCAGGAAGCTATGAGATACATCTACCAGAGGATACTGTTTGAGCATGTTCATGAAATACAAGAGATTGGTTTACAGGTGAGGCAAAATGTAGAAATTAGAGCACCTTAGTATTGGACACAGATATTTAGTCCGATAGTAACAAATTATCTATTCTATCCAAAAATCACACTTTTTTGTCTGGCCGGCAATTACGTGAAATGGTCCAGAATGAATCATGTTCTTTGAGACTTGACAGGAACTTTTCGTCATGCAGGTGTGGCAGAACCTAGTCCGGTACGCGTGCCTCGGCTCGATCCTGCTGGCGGCCTGCCCGATACTGTCTCTGTGGTTGTGTCTGGCGATGCAGCCGGCGCGCGCGCCTGTCGACCCCGCGTTGCTGCTGCAGCCGCCGCTAAAGGTGATCTTCTGCAGCTTTAAGGCCATGTCGCAAATTATCCGAATTTCTGATCAGAAAATTCTGACGCAGCTGTCCTCAATACCATATGAAAAATTTGATATTTCTGATAGTATGCGAGGTCTACAACATAACATGAACGTCCGAATTTTTCAGATCAGAAATTCGGATAATGCTGCCGGACTCACACTCACGCGTTGCCAGGCCTAGACGCGATATAATAATTACGTGATTTTTATGCCATTTTGTGTCATAGATGTCGCTAAGACGGGTATAGCTTGAGAGTTAAAAATTACAGATTATGTAGGAAATTGGATATTAGGGAAAAACCCTTTGCTTGATGGAGATGATAAGGCTGCTAGATGCTGGGTGACGGATGCAGGATGATAGGATGTTGGTTGCTGGGTGCTGCTTATATGCTTACTGATAGTGATGATGGAGTAGTAGTTGATAGTAATGTATTTTATTTCTATATTAATGCTTACATTTATATCGCCCCTAAGTTTTTCTATTGCTCCTTAATATAATATCTGCATAAAAACGAATAGGCGTGGCTATACCATGACTTGACTCGGAGGGCGTGGTTCTTCCCGCAGTGTTGTTTGTTATTTCCAAGTTTGGTAATTACAATGCAGGCTGATCATCTGACCTTGCTCTAGTTACGGAGAGGCCATTGTCACAGCAAAGTGTTTTATTTTATAAACACTTTGCTGCGTCACGCTCGTGACAGCACCCGAAGCGGACTAAGTATAAGAAATGACAATTGGGTCATTTCTAAATCTTCACAAATAACGGCTATAATATTCTACACAAAACTTAATAAATTTCATTTGCACTACGAGTAATAACTTATTTATTTTCATTCTGCATTATTCGATAAAATCGTTTGTGCAGGAGCGGCGCACGCGCACCAGTTCAATGGAGGGCGAGGAGGAGGGGGAGGCGCGGGGGGCGCAAAAGTGGTATGTAGGCGGCAGTGAGTCGCAGCCCGCCCCTGTCCGCGACCGCAACGTCACCCGCGCCAGATGTCTTGCCGCTGACATGCTGGGTACGTGCTCTAAGTAGTCTAAGCTATGTATAGTAGTACAAATCCGGGTTACATTAGCCTAATTTTTTAAGCCAGCAGACCTAGACAAGTGACAAGTGAATTATCGTAGCCGCCAATTTTTTTGTATAGGTCTGACATATTGTCTTTGTCTGACATCTCGCTCAAGATTGGCGGTATGTTTCATTAGCCCTCTGTCAAATTTCAAACCGCGATTGTCAACAACAAAGTGACTATACAACACTTTGTTTAAAATTGCGTTTTGTGTAAAAATGATTTTTTTTTTGACCGAGGGTTAATGAAGAACCATACCGCGAATCTTGAGCGAATGCATAATAGTTGAAAGAAAAGTCACGTGATCTAGTCGTAACACATCGTAACATAAGCGCAGCGAAAAACTAGAATCGCTTCCAAGCGTTATACTACTGGTCTAGGCTAGGTCAGTAAGCTAGTTCTCTTTTGAACTTGTAACTTGTATTGGTTAGCTGACACTGACTTGTCAATGAATTAACTTAGGCTACTAAATTAGAAAAGAAGTTTTATCTACACGGGGAAAGAAATCCAAGCGCGTCAGCAATCACTGACACTAGCTTCTTAGTTTTGCTCGAAAAATTGGCCTTGTGTGTTACAGGTATAGTAAAGCACAAGGGAAACAACAAAAATATTTAAAAAATAGAGGTTTTAAGTTATCAAATGTAGCTTCCCTCCAGCACTGATAACAGGAAATAAATAATTCTTTAAAGTTTGGAGGTTTTTTTATGATAATTAGGGGGCAAGCGAGCAGACAGTTTACCTGATGGAAAACAACTGCTATCGCCCATGGACACTCGTGACATCCGAAGAGTCGCAAGTGCGTTGAAAGCCTATAGGGATAGGTGGATTAGGGAAGTTGGGTCATCGGTAAACTCACTCACAGACCGACACAGCACAAAGCTGTTTCACGCCAGTTTTCCGTGAGGGCGTGGTATTACTCCGGTCGAGCTGGCCCATTCGTGTCGAAGCATGGGTCTTGCCGCGGGCGGCAATGAGCATCCGTATCGGAATGATCGAAAAATGTCTCATTGGTACACGCCTCCAGGGTTCGAACCTACACCCTCTGGAGTGTGAACCAAAGCTTTTACCCATTAGGCTACGGACGCTATAAATCTAGATTTTTAATGAATAAGGTTGAGTTGTCGAGGTTCTGCTGTATAATGAAGTTATTCGCGTTATTTCGTTTTTCGTATACGAGAAAGAGAAGAAATGTTTTCTTAAGATAAGCTCACTTCGGTTGCCTTACTTGAAATTCTTGATACGATTTTTAAATAATTTCAGGTTACCTTTCGTGCTACTTGGTGCAGCCGGCACCTGGCATCGAGTACAAGACAGAAGACGAGAGTCCTATAGACTGTTATGTTAGGGTCAGTATATCACAACGATTATTACTACAAAAAGCTAATTTAATGTTAGCAGAGCAATGTCTGGTTTCTCAGATAGTTTTTTAAAAGTTTTCTAGTAGTGCTTAATCGTATGAAGTTTTTGGCCTTACCTAACTGCCATCTGTCTATGAGATAGGTTTATCGACTTTGTTTTAATTTATGTCCTAAAGGTCTCCTCTCATAAGGTCTAATCAAGACGAAGGCGTGTCAAATATTTTTATACTTTGTTTACAACAAGCAACTCGAGACTTCGCTAATTTTTTTACTCTTTAAAAATCTCGCCAGCCCTTATAAAGCTGCGCTTCTTCTCTATTCTAATAATTAAATAATCTATACATATTATAAACTTGAAAGTGTGTCTTTCTGTTTTTCTGTCCATCTGTCTGTTACCCCTTCACGCCCAAACCGCTGAACTGATTTTGCTGGTATTTGTTATGGAGATACTTTGAGACCCGGGGAAGGATATAGGATACTTTTTATCCGAAAAAATGCAGTTGCGTTAAACGAATTTTGACGCAACCGGCATGGTCTTGTCGTTTATAACAGGTGATGGTGGTATACGTGCGGTCTGGGAGCGCGTTACAGCGTCTCGTTGCGGCGCTAGTGCTGGCCAGCTGGGCGCGTCGCACGCGCGAGCTGCGGTTATATCCGCCCCCCATACCGCCCCCACCGAACGCGCCTGACAAACAGACTGCACAGGCGCATGTCGAGTCAGCGGGTGATACGCAGGTATGAAAATATTGTTTTTTTTTATTTTCGTTGTCATAAAGTTATTTTATGAAAATAACCCGAAAATCATTAATCATTAGTTCGTAGTATTTCACCGGCCGAAGCATTGATCTCCTCCGGCAATGAGCTTTTTACATTGTAACCTGAAAACTAATTAATCGGTTTTTTACGCGATGACTACATACCTTTTTCTCGACTTTGTAGCGTAGTCGAAGTGTAGCGTTAGGCCATATAAAATGCCACTGGATGAAATGACTACAGATTTTATTTATCTTGGCGACTCTACAGGCACCGACGACATGGGCGCTAGACCAATGTCGATAAAAATGAAACGTATAGCTTAGGTCATGAAGTGGCATTTTAATAGTCCAAAATAATGTCATAGACGGTGACGGCCGGCAGTGGACAAACGACGTAAGTCGCGTTAAGTCCCGATTGATTAGTTCCCATTATAATCCAACGCGGAAGATTAAAATATTATGTTGTAACCTTGTTCAGAGCACAGTGAGCAGTAACGGTGATGGTGAGCTGGAGTTGGCGCCGCCGCTGCTCCGGACGACGCTGCTGGCGGCTCTCACACAGGCGTTGTACTACGACGAGGTCGCGCTCAACTGCAACAGGTGGATACAACAACTATATTTTATTTAAGAAAGTAACACAAAATTTTGATCATTTGCCTCGCCACACATTATATGAATTTCTGAACACCAAAAATTCGGACGCCTTTTAGATGCCATACCTATTTTATATATTAATACGTGGGGGAAGACTTTGTACTCTTTTTTACGAAAGATGCGTAGATGTAAAAGCATGGAATTTCTCCCAGTTATAGTTGATAGGAGGCGCGTGGAATACCAATATTATTTTAAAATATGCTTTAATTTTGCATATTTCTAATAAATAAAACGCTACGCTCACTACAATATTTTGACATGACACACTAATCATACAAGAAATACTGTTTATTGACTGAAGTCTATGTTTTTTTAATTAAACTTTAATGGCATGGTAACGAGAACTTTATGATAAATTGAAGTGTGATTAAATTGAGAATATATAATATTTTTTAAACACGATAGATGTAATTATTTATGGTCAAATTTCGACCACGGGGCGACCTCTAGTCATAATAATTGGAATTAGTTAAGAGAAAGGACTCGAGCTCCATACTGATTGTATGCGGCTTGAGTCCTTTCTTCTTGACTACGTCCAAGTATGTAAAGTACGCGGGGGGCGCAACAAAACATATGAACATGTAGTGTGTTCCTGCGTGAGTTCCTGGTAAACGCCCCAATTTTTGATCTGAAAAATTCAGACGCTCTTCTTAACTCAACAACTCATAATGTATGGCCGGACTTACATTTTACACATCAAACAATAGCTGGTTGTTCTTTGACCTGAAACTTAGTTTTAGTACGAATATATTGGGCTATTATCGTTATATATATTTTAATGAGTAAAGTTCGTTTAAAATATCTTAAGATTCGACACGCACAAGTGGTAAGGATGTGTCGTAAGTTCATAAATCTCGAATATCTTTATTCTTATTACCATTCATCACAATCATATTGTTGCAGGATACTCCAAGAAGCTCGGGATCTATTGGCCATGATGAAACACTACAAGTTACCCGTAGACGAAGGTTTCAATAATATTATGAGATTAGAACAGGTAATTAAAAAGATATAACAGTAAATAATTTAAACATGAAAATAAACTATACTAAATATTACAGATGAAAAGAACATTTAATGCATTGTCAACATTCATTATTCTGTAGACTTTATATATATAAAGTCATTATTTCTACAGATTGTAACTTCATAATCATTATTTTTATATGCAAGAATAAGGTAAAAATTTACCTTATGAACTATATAAAACATGCACATTTTTTATATTTTTAAATGGTTTAAAATTCTATTTCTTCTATGTTCAATGACATGTATATTTTGTAATTGTAGGTAGTCCACATGACCACCGTCACCCAGCCGATGGTAGCGGCAATGAAGTCGAAACGTGTGGCGCAAACACTCGAGGAGAGAAGAAAGACTTTACAGACGTCAGTCAATCAGTGCTCCAGTGAACAGACGACTCTGAATATATCGTGAGTCTTACGCTGGCCGCACATTATTTGTAAAGGGTTGTTTTTGCGGGTAGTTTTGAGTGCTTGAAGCATTTGGTAAAGTCAAAACACTTATTAAGACAATAGACTTGTAGACTATTTTTTTATTATTGGTTATAAAAGACGTCCCTAAAATAGAAATATTGGTGCAAGAATGACGCCGATAGTTTAAATTTTTTTTTTCATAATAATAATAATAATATCTATGGACGCTTCACACCACGTCAGTCTGGCCCTGTGCTAAGTACCCGAAATATATTTAATACTTGTATACTATACACATATTTAAGATTTTTATTATATGATACATATATTTAATACACATCCAAGACCCAGGAACATTGAAAAACTTGCTCCGTCGGCGGGATTTGAACCCGCGACCCCCGGCGTAAGCTACCAACGCGCTTACCAACTGAGCCACAGAGGTCGTCATATTGTCTCTGAGATATGGCAATTCAATTCAATTCAATTCAAATTATGTCTAGGTATTGAATGACAATACCTAGACATTGAAATCTATTTATTTGGTCTGCCGGATTAGAACTCACGACCTCCGACTTGAGCTGCCACACGCTCAACCATTGAGCCACAGAGGCTGTCAACAATGTTGCCTGTAAGTTTGCTGAGTGTAGTAGATAAACTTGACTTTGTACGGGACAAATGTAAATAAAATAAAAGGTTCACGCTATATATCGCGGGACTCAAAATGGGTTGAGTAGATTGATTTCAGCTTATAGCGTGCAAAAAATTTTTTAGTGTACAAGCGGCGCTGGCGGGTGCGTGTGCGGCGCTGCGTCTAGTCCCCGAGCGTCTCAACCCGCTAGTGCGTCCGCTCATGGATGGCATAAAGCGGGAAGCGGCGCGGGAGTTACAAGAGACGGCCGCTCGCGCCCTTGCCGATCTAGCGCCTCAGCTGTTGTCCAGAGATCCGTGTCCGAACCACAAGATATTGGCCAATCTAAAGGCGTTTTTGAGGTAGAATACAATAGAATTCTTTAGAATAGAATAAGTTTGGCATGGGAGAGCCGTGCTTCGGTACGTAGTTAGTACGAATGGGCCGGCTCGACAGGAGGAATACCACGGCTACAAAAAAAAAATGGCGTAAGGCCTAACTGCAACAATTACTTAAATATACACTTTGTCTTTGCTAAATATTTTTTATTTCAAATATTAACTGCGACTGATCCTTGGATTATAAGAAAATATGACCTACTGGTGCTGGTGACAGCTAAAATTAAATCTTTTTTTAATAACAGATGTGATCCGGACTTCACGCCGCGTATAACTCTGGAGAGCTCCGAAGAGGCGAATGGCGACTCCGGCAGCGGGGAGAGCGGCGCGGAGGGAAAGGAGGAGTCTAGTCATGACGCCAAATGTGAGATTTATATTTTTAAAGGATTGTTTCACCACTTTCTGATAAATGTCGGATCGACTGATGGATCCTCCATACTTCATCTGTCAGATAGATCGTGGATAGCCTATACGGCACTTATCAGGAAGTAGTAAAACATACCGTAAAATATTTTATTTATCACTTTTTGCCCGCGGCTTCGCTCGCGTGAAATTAGAAAATCGGTAAAATATGAAGTTTATGAAAACCTGCGGTCCAGAATAGCGACCGAGAAAGTGTTTCTTTCTGCAGCAAGATAGACAAAGTGACGTTGAAGTGACAAATGCACAAAGGAAATCGGTCAGTTTATCCCAACCACTTGCAATTTTGTGTATACTTTCGTGGACTGACGCTATGCTAACCCTGCAAGTTTTTCAAGATTACCTATATGACATAATCAAGTTAATTGGTTGTTTCTTCAGGGCGTGAAGTAAGGACAAACAACACTACCTATTGATAATATTAGTATGTTTATAATATTAGTATGGATTCAAATCATTGTTATTTAATTGAACCCGTACTGAAACACTTTAAGTCTAGTTTATCGGCTTCGTATGTTGACGAAGAATGATACAATAAACGTTAATAATATAATATATCACTTGCGTTTTACAGTGGACATGTATAACGGGATCCTGACGTTGCGTGAGCAGCAACGTAGCGTCGACCGAACGTTGCCGCGGCGCGGAAGACCGCCCACAGCCAGCGTCGACGTTAGCATGGAAGAGCTGTTCCCGCAGGAGGACGAGGTGAGGTACAGCGCGGGAGTATTATGAAATTATAATCGTGTTTCCGTATTTGTTTGGAGTATGCGGATGTCAAACTCATGCAAAACTGAGTTTAAAGTATCTGTAATGTCATTGCATCGCCAACGATAATTGCTTACAAATTGAAATGTTACTATTTACACATTGTTAACAGGCACAGAAACTGCTTCGTATACAACGGCGCGGAGCGACGATGGCCCTAAACAGTCTGACGGCACATTTTGGTGACGAACTGCCGGAGAAGCTGCCGAAACTATGGGAATTCATTATACAACCCTTCGAGAAAGTTATGAGCGATGCTGGTAAGAACATTTGTTTTTTTATAAAAAGTATAGTTTTGTGATCACTTAAAGTGCCATAAGCAGCCTTTCTTCGCAACTGATGTTATAGATATGAAGAGAAGCGATAAAGCGACATATTTAGATTAAAATTTAAGTCTTTGACCAACATTTAATAGACATGAACATCTAACGTATATTTGCTGGGTGCGAATAAAAATACGGCGAACAAAATTGTTCGCCGTTATTTGATACTGTTATTGCATTCTATCAATTTGTCGAACGCAGAGTGTTCCGTACCCAAATGGTAAACACGGGACCCTATTACTAAGACTTCGATGTTTGTCTGCGTGTCCGTCCGTCTGTCTCCAGCCTGTATCTCAATAATGGTAAAAGCTAGAGAATATAAATTTTCACAGAATATGTATTTCTGTTGCCGCTATAACAACAAATACTAAAAACAAAATAAATGAAATATTTAAACGTGGCTCTAAAACAACAAATATGTTTTCTTCGTTTTCGTTCTATAATAAGATGCATAATAATAACGATAAAGTCGACGCGTTCATCGTCAGCTGCGTGACGGAGTAAGTAAGGTACTTGCTTGAGTTCGAAGAGGCCATGGTTCGATTCCCACCAACTCATTTTTATTTTATTATTTTCTTTTATGAATTTTTACGTTTTTATAAGTTTTACTTTTTTATCTTTTTCATAATTTTTTGCTTTTATAATTTTTAAAACTTTTTTACACATTTAAAACTTTCAACAATGCGTTTATCCAATTTTTTGCTCTGTGCTGGCAACTCCAACTCGCACTTGGCCGGTTTTTTTTGCCACCGCGTTTTGTCGCAGGCGCACCTACATTGCTCCCAGCCAAAAGTCTTATTGAAATTGTCTATTAATTATTACAAAAACTCCCTGGTCATTTTGAAATAGAACAATAAAAATTATGCTCAAAAGGTCCTTGTGAAAGCATCTGTTCTAAGTTATCCTTGTTATAATTATAATTGAGAACTTTATTCTTGCCAGAACTGGAAGCGGTATCCGTGGAGGTGGCTGAGGAGACGGTGTCGAGGCTGCAGGTGTTAGAGGCGGTGGCGGGCAACATCGGCGCCGGTTTGTGGCCGCGGCTACTGTCGGCGCTGCCGGCGGCGCTGCGTCTGGCCCGCGCGCCGCACACCGCGACACGACATATGGCGGCGCGGGCCCTCGCGGCGCTAGCGGCGAGAGACCCGCAGCGTGTGCTGCCTGTACTGCTGCCTGAGGTATGTTAATGCGGTTTAAGCCCGGCAGGGAAAATTCAGACACCTGGCAGATACCATACAAAAACCTGTCAGAAGTTTCTGACACTATGCGGGGGCTATATAAAAATATATTAACAGTGTTCAGAGCGTTCCGTCGGGTATCCGATTTTTCTGATCCGAAATTCGGATACTGAATTAAAACAGCATTAATTAATTAATTTATAGCATAACATTTTGGCTGGTAGCTGGCGCCGCTGCTCATGTCTCACGCAGGGCACATACAATCACGTTTCGCTTCGTGCGATGTTATCATAATTATTTTTCAGATTAGTTCATAGTCATCACTTCATGTGGAAATGTGTACGGAGCGACTAAAAGCATCTTTTAAAAAATTTCGTCGTAATCGCATTAAAAACTCTTTTAACGTTTTCCAGCTAATAGAGACGCTAGCTGAGCTGTCTAGCGAGCGGGTGCGGTGCGGCGCGGCGGAGACGCTCGCGCGTATTGTCGACACGTTGCGACTGCAGGTGGTGCCGTATATCGTGTTGCTCGTCGTGCCTTTACTTGGTGAGTTTTCTGACGTGCTTCGGCACTTATGGGTCGATTAGATATTCACTTTGTCTTATGAGTTTGCGCTAGACATAGAGAGAGCAAAGCAAATGTCAAAAGTAGATTAAGGACAAAAACTACCAGGGATTGTGACTCTTCTATGAGTATGAGTTTTCCATAGGCAGGCATATTTAACAAAATAAGATTTATGTGTTCTGTTTTTTATTTTTATAAATGAGTTGATAACATGCGATTGCTAGTTACAACTTGCTTATTATACAAATTTATCAAAAGCATAAAAAAGACTTTCCAAAGCCCAAAATTCGCTTAAAACGACAAAACCTGTTTGAACGCATAGGCCAAATATTGACGTTTATTTTTATAAAAGGAGGGGGCGAACGAGCAAACGGACTACCTGATGGAAAGCAACTATCGTTGCCCATAAACACTTGCAATATCAAAGAAGTGCCAGGTGCGTTGCCGGCCATTTAATAGGGAATAGACTTTATTTTTAAAGGTTTAGTCTCCCACTTTTTGAAGAAATAATGCTGGCGATAGTTCATTCCAGAGATTTTGATAGCAACATTCGTGTTTTTACAGGACGTATGAGCGACCACAATGAGGCGGTACGCACGATGTCGACGCGTTGCTTCGCGACACTCATACAGCTGATGCCGCTAGATGGGGCGATACCCGAACCTGAGGGATTGTCGCAGGAGCTACGGGAACGCAAGGCGAGAGATAAAGACTTCCTCGAACAGCTGTTCAACCCCAAATCGATTAAAGACTACAAAATACCGATACCAGTGTCTGCTGAGTTGAGGAGTTATCAACAGGTAATTTTACAACTTGTTGTTTGAAGGCACTAAAAACTTATAGGTTCTATTATATCGTCGACTGTGTGGCAACCTAACGCTTGAATGAATTTTGGCAATACAATTCGTACTGAAGTTGACAAAAACTGTCATGTTGCCATAAATAAGAACGTTTAGTTCCAGCTGTCACTATGCCAAGCTGTACTGTGTACCATGAAGGAAATTGATGAAGGAAAATGACATAGTTGATGGACCTTCAACATTTGTTCGGAAAGTGTTAATTCTATATATAAGTCGTGATCTGTCGGTTAGGTTTGACATACCGCGATCAACTTACTTTGGTCCGAAATCTGGCTGTGTTTCAACTTCCTTGATTCTGCTCACGAGATATTTACCGCCACATCTGCGAAGACTAAGTCGAATTATCTTCAGGCTGGCGTTAACTGGCTGCGTTTCCTCCACGACTACAAGCTGCACGGCGTGCTGTGCGACGACATGGGTCTCGGCAAGACGCTGCAGTCCGTCATCATGGTCGCCGGGTCGCACTACGAGCGCGACCGCGACCGACAGCCGCCGCTGCCCTCGCTCGTCGTGTGCCCGCCCACGCTCACAGGTCAAATAAGCTAGTTTCAATCTTAAATTCCTAAACACATTACGCCGGAGTTGCGCGGCCGAAGTACGCATGATTATGTACCAAATGTATTTTAAATGACGGACTTCACACCATGTCTAAATTTTGTCGCGTTATAGTGAACAGGGAACGTCTGTCGATAATTCGGCAGCGTTTGGGAGGCCACCTTTTGCATAGCTTTATATTTTGATGAAGTTTGGCCTCGTAATTTCGGCTCTGTGTGTCATGTCAGCTGAATGCATAACTTCACCCTAGTATGTTTATACAGTATACAATGATCCGCGCATCCGTATATAAATGTGTGCACTATAGAATTTATACACACGCCGCACACTTAAATAAAAGCTCGAGGCCTTTATAAGTACTTAGAAACGGGTCGAGTTTTGTTTCAGTGTGCGTACCGCACGTACGGACACTACTACGCATAGATACTAGATGTTGCAAAAAAACTAACATTATGCTAAATATTATGATGTCTTCACAGGGCACTGGGTGTTCGAAGTTAACAAATTCATACCAAAGAAATTCCTCAAGCCTCTTCAGTACGTCGGTACTCCAGCGGAGCGCGAACGCCTGAGAAGTCAAGTGCAATTCTACAACCTCATAGTCGCCTCGTACGACATAGTCAGGAAGGACATAGACTTCTTCAGCAGTTTCAAGTGGAACTACTGTATATTGGACGAGGGTCACGTGATCAAGAACGGCAAGACCAAAGCTTTTAAGGCCATCAAACAGATTGTCGCACACCATCGGCTCATATTGTCCGGTACACCTATACAGGTGTGTTCTCGTGCATACTAATATTAAACATTTTGAAAATAACATACAGTAAGTAGGCTGGTAAATGATGACTAGAATATTGTAAAGCAGACGTTTTATATAAAAAGTTGCCTTTTTTACTCCACAAACTCTACTGTTGACGACCTCTGTGGTTCAGTTGGTAAGCGACTAGCTACTGCCTACTACCAACTGAGCCACCTTAGGTAGCTTAAGCCGAGGGTAGAGGGGTTTGAATCCTGCCGACGGAGCAAAAGTTTTTCAATGTTCCTGGGCCTTGGATGTATATAAAATATGTGTATCATATAGTACAAATTTTAAATATGTGTATAGTATTTAAAATTTGTCTGGTATCTGTAACACAAGTCCCTCGGGTACTTAGCACGGGGCCAGACTGACGTGGTGTGTAAAGCTTCTATAGATATTTCTATATTAGATATTATCCTTTCAACTAAATGTATGACAAAAATCAAGTTGATTGGGTGCTTCGTTAGGGCGTGAAGTAAAGGCCTACAAACAAACACAATTTTACATTTATAATGTTAGTATGAAGTTTAAAACTTTCTGGTGACATTATAAATAAAACTAATTATCGCGTTGAGACTGTATGGATAGTAATCAACCTGCCCGCATTTCTCAAATCTTCTTATGATTTAAAGTGCAAAGAAAGCACAGAATATTTTAAACGATAGAGGTTTTAATCTGTTATCAAGGGTAGCTGCTGGCTCTGATAGGAAGGGAACATTTTATTTTTGTAGCTATTTTTATATTACCGAGGTTATGTATACGAATGCTTGTCTCCAGAACAACGTGGTGGAGCTTTGGTCTCTATTCGACTTCCTGCTGCCCGGCCTGCTGGGCTCGGAGCGTCAGTTCGCGGCGCGGTACTCGCGGCCCATCCTGGCCGCCCGCGACCCGCGCGCCGCCCCCTCACAGCTGCAGGCCGGTGCGCGCGCCTGCGAAGCGCTGCACCGACAGGTATACCATTGACATCTGGCCCCCTAGACATGTGGTAAGCGATTGTCGTTTAAGATTGACATTGTCGAACGAAAAGTCACATGATCTAGTCGTCGTTCGAAATGTCAATCCCATACAAAAATACGCCAAGCGATTTTCGTAAACGGTTATCGCTTGCCACTTGTATAGGGGGGCAGAACTGCTGGATAGTATTATCGTAAATGGTAATCGCTTGCCACTTGTCTAGGGGGGCAGAACTGCTGGATAGTATTTTTTGCGACGACATGATAAGACTTTAGTACAAATTGTGTCCAATTCAACCATAGGTAATGTGGCCATACAAATCCCAAAATTGTTTGTTTGCTTTCAACGTCGCTTCTTTCAGAGTGAACTATATATAAGGATCAGATACAAACCCCAAAGTTATATCACTCACTTTTGTTACACTCTGTATAGTTAATTAATATTTAATTATCGTATAGGTGTTACCGTTTCTCCTGCGGCGTGTCAAGGAGGATGTGCTACGCGAGCTGCCGCCGAAGATCACGCAGGACTATTACTGCGAGCTCAGCCCGCTACAGCGCAGTCTGTACGAGCTGTTCAGCAAGGAACACCTGCCGGACGACATTGAACGCTCGCAGACACATGTATTCCAGGTATGTGGAGGTTTAAAGGGTTAACAGCCAAAGGAGATTTGACAAGACCTAAACCTTTTCACTTCTTTGTAGAATCGCTAAACAAAATGTATTGAAATCACATAAAAAGCTACGAACGCTAATGTCATTTCTATACATTTTGTTTGGTGATTCTACTGAGAAACGAAAACGTTTATGTCTAGGCTAAGCCCCCGGCTTCTGCAAATTCCTCTTTCTCAAACTGTTGAGTTATATTCACGTGGTGATGCTTCGGATCCTTATTTTCTTTACTTTGAAAGCTGACATGATCATTGATCAAGTATATTCCAAGTTCATTATAATCATGCAACAAATGTATTTCATGAAAGTTTCTAAGCACCTAGAAATCTAACTTCTGGTACTTGTTACAGTTTATTTTCGAAAATTTTCAAAATTTATAACCTTTATGACATATGACGTATGTTTTTAATCGTATTATTTAGTGTATTAGATGAGAATAGCCGTTGCCAACGACAACGTCCGCGTAAAACTTTATAAATTATCCTGTTTTTTCGAACATTTTTCGTTTACTGCTCGGCTCCTATTGATCGTAGCATGATGTTTTATAGCCTATATCCTTCGTCGATAAATGGGCTAACCAAAACATTTCTTTTCAATTTCGGCAAGTAGTTCTTGAGACTAGCGCGTTCAAACAAACTCTTCAGCTTTATATTATTAGTATAGATTTGTGTATTTTTTTAAGAATGAAGTAGCATCACTACAAGAGTAATTCGTGTTAAGCCCCGTTTAATAAGTTTTAACTGCATTGCATTCTAATGCGAAAGTTTTAACTATCTGTATTTGCAGGCGCTCCACTACCTGCAGAACGTCTGCAACCACCCCAAGTTGGTGCTGACGGCGGAGCACCCCGAAGCGGCGCGCGTCGCCAGACAACTCGCGGCCTCGGGCTCCACGCTCGACGACATCGACCATGCCGCAAAACTGCCAGCACTCAAGTATGTAAAATTCGTTTACTGCGGGGAATCGTACATTTTTCCAGGATAAAAATTATCCTATGTCCTTCCCCGTGACTCTTAGGTATATCCATAAGAAATGTTTAATTATTAAGACAGACAAACACACTTTTGTATTTATTAGCATAGATAATGGATATAGATTAGATGCCAAGTTTGCAACTGAGGCAGCTTGACCTGAGAAATACCACGGCAACGGCGTGAAACAGCGTTGCGCTATCCTTCAGCAACTGAGTAAGTTTACCGGAGGCCCAACTTCCTGCATCTCATTCGCTATTCCCGTTGCCCATAATATTTCTTCCTTCATTAAAAGAACGCACTTGCAACGCTTTTGATGTTACAAGTGTGTGTGACATCAGTTGCTATGCTAGCGAAAGTCTTTATGCAGCGTATAATCGTAATTGATATTTCAGGCAACTCCTGCTGGAGTGCGGCATCGGTCGCGGCGGTTGTGTCGCGTCCGCCCACCGCGCGCTCGTGTTCTGTCAGCTCAAGGCCATGCTGGATATAGTAGAGAAGGATCTGCTCAAGACGCACCTGCCGACCGTCACGTATCTGCGTCTAGACGGCAGCGTGCCGCCGCCGAGACGTCACGCGATCGTCACGCGATTCAATACGGATGTGTCGATCGATCTACTGCTGTTGACTACTGCGGTAAGTACGCCGCCGACGTAAGCCTTAATTTATTAATATCTATACTTAGGCCCTGTTTTACTGCTTACTGATATGGTTTCTGATAGGTTATCTACAATTCTTTTGACAGATTGTCCATACGTCTGTCGAAAATAGTTGTGGATAGGCTATCCGATACTTATCTGTAAGCGGTGAAACTGGCCCTAAATATTATTAATGGGAAACGGTGTTTCTTTTTTCTTTGTTCTTCACACCCCAACGAAGCAACTGATGGACTTGATTTTTGTTATGACTACTAAGGCTATATATAGCCTTAGTTGAAAGTAAGAGAGTAACATGACTTCATTTGGTATTGGAAAAACATTATGTTCCTAAAGTATTTATTTTTAATTCGATTATCAAATTCCGCGGGAGCGAAGCCACGGGCCAAAACTAGTAATGGAATAAGTCAATAAGTGGAAAGTCAGAGTTGCTCAGTATCTAATGATTTGATTTATTTGTTCATACAAACTGATGGTCCCGATCGACATTGTTGGTTTGTGGATCTAAACCACTCAGAATCCCCTTGAATATCTACGAAAATTCTTTATCAAAATCGTTGCATTACACGCTCAAAAATTTCATCAAAATCGGTCCAGTCTTATGGGAGGAGTTCAATGACAAACACAAGCTACGGAGAATGATACTTATTAAAATTGTATGTAATTCATTAATCGTTTTTCAGGTTGGCGGTCTAGGTTTGAATCTAACGGGCGCAGACACGGTGATATTCGTGGAGCACGACTGGAACCCTATGCGCGATTTACAGGCGATGGACCGCGCGCACCGCATAGGACAGAAGAGAGTCGTCAATGTGTACCGACTGATTGCGAGGGACACGCTGGAGGAGAAGATTATGGGGTTGGTAGATTACATGATTGTATATACGGGATGTAACGAGTGATTGGCACATACATACAGACTATAACATCCATACTGACATTATAAATGCGAAAGTATGTGTATCTGTTCACGCCCAAACCGTTGGAAAGATTTTACTGAAATTTCGTATGGAGATACTTTAAGTCGCGTAGAAGGGCATAGGATACTCTTTAACACGGAAAAATGTACGGTCCATTTCGCTGTCGGTGTTGACGGTCATAGCGATAATAAAATTTGCCTAATGTATTTTACCTTGCTTTCAGACTGCAAAAGTTCAAACTGATGACTGCCAACACGGTGATAAGCAGCGAGAACGCCGCTCTGGAGACGATGGGCACTCACAATCTGCTCGACTTGTTCCAAATGTCGGGGCCCTCCAGCGGACCATCGCAGCCCTCAGGGTCCAAATCCGTCTTGGAGACCCTCCCCGACCTCTGGGACGATAAGGAGTATGAGGAAGAATATGACATGACCACCTTCATAAAGAGCCTGAATAAGATTAAGAAGTGATTGCGTTAGGTTAGGTAGATATTGCCCTTTGTTTCATGATTATATTTATGGTTATGAGCATCATCTATTGACGTAACATGTTAAGCCCTATGCTTTGTTTAATTTTATAGTTTTAGGGCCTGTTTTACCATTTACTGAAAGTTTGTCATAGGCGCTATCTACAACTTTTTTGACAGATTTACACATAAAAAAAGTTGTGGATAGACTATCAGATAACTATCATTAAGCAGTGAAACAGGCCCCTAGAGTTATATTAAAGGTGCGACCTAAAATCGTATATGTACTCGCCTGTGCGATTTGACGAGATTTCATTGACTAATTGTCAGGCGCCTATGCGATTTGACGAGATCTCGTTGGCTAATTGTCAGGCGCCTGTACGATTTGGCGAGATTCGTTGGCTAATTGTCAGGTCCCTGTGCGACTTGACGAGATTTAATTGGCTAATTGTCAGGCGCCTGTTCGATTTGACGAGATTTCATTTGCTAATTGTCAGGCGCCTGTGCGATTTGACGAGATTTCATTGGCTAATTGTCAGGCGCTTGTGTGATTTGACGAGATTTCATTGGCTAATTGTCAGGCGCCTGTGCGATTTGCCGAGATTTCATTGACCAATTGTCAGGCGACTTGGTCCATGGAGGAAAATTATGCTTGAGTTAATAATTGTGCAGAATGTGACAAAATAAACACAAGAGGCTCCCACTGTGATGCACATAATACTATTAACATAATTATTAATGTATTAGATTTTGTATAGATGAACTTACTATAAAGTGGCGTAGCCACTTTCACACATCGTCAGTCAGTCAGTCGGTCAAACATTGATCTTAGCTTAGAGCGAAAGTAAAAAAAAAGTAAGAGATAACAATTAAGAAAATCTATTTCGTTTTGTATCTATAAGTTATATAATACCTAAAAAAATTAATGGTACCGTTCGTTAAAAGTAGCAGTAGAATGTTAAATTATAAAAGAGATTAAATTAACTACAGTTTTAGATCTGTATTAAAGTAGTTGACACTAAAGAGTAATCGTCGTCATATTTTTGTAGTCATCTAAATTTATAAGCCTGTAATGGTCTAGACTGGTATGAATAAAGCGACAATTATTAATTTTTAAAATGCGACATCGTCAACCTTTTGTTGGCAGTGAGTATAGATATAGTCAGATTTTTTTTTTCTTGTGAGATATATTACACAGGTTTTATCGTTTTTAATGACTAGAGCATGGCATTGCAATTGATATTTGTAATCTGAAAAACATGCAACAAGTCCAGCGTAAGCATCAAGTTGGGAAGCTAATATACTAAGGGTTATTTGCTTTCTAAAGGCGTGTTTTGGACAATTCTTTGTCCCGACGTTGTCTGCGGAAACACTGGGGCGAAAAAGGATCAATCAGACAGTTCCATTAGGTCCAGTCCAGTCAAAATGGGTTGCCAGTCTTATGAAAAACGTTGCAACGAAGGCTGGGGCCTTTTTTATTACCAATAATAAATTTTGCACCATTTTACCATCAAGGTCTCCTGTAACTTTTCCAATATGTCAAAGGCCTTAATGAACCTTTTATAGTGTTAGCTGTTTGAATTTTTATTAGTAAGGGATCTAATGTCAGCTAGTTGTGTTTAAAGTTTTCATAAAGGGCTAAAACCAGTGATCATGTTATAGCTTATGATTCTTATATATGTGTGTGGTTGAAAAAGAAGGTTAAATAAAGCTGAATTTTAACTTGCGTAACTTTGATACAATAACTTTTGTTTAACATGGTACTGAATAATTTAGTTGACTATCTTAGTGGTAAATTTAAAAAAAACAGTTGCTGGCCTGATTAGCAAAAAATCTAAAACTTTTTCTCATGCCCTCATTTGCGTTTTTTAAATTCACCTTATAGATGAGTAGTTCCTTATTTAGATATACCTCATTATTCTGTTAGTAATTGTTTAATTATTTATTTTAGTTTTAAAGGAACTTAGTCACATTATAGTCATCAGATTAGTGCGATAGAACATACTTTATGACGATATCGTAATGTGTACTTGTGTTGCGAAATCACAACTTTTTTACTAATCAAACATATTTTAAATTTACGGAAAAGCTATTTGGTTAGGATAACTAATTTTTTGTGTGTAATGTGTTTTATTTTATTTTAATAATAATATTTAAAAGGTCGACATAAGTATGCATGTTAATTGTTAACATCATGTATGTTAATAAGAGTGTTGAAAACGTCAAAGCTTGTGATTAGTGTAAAATTCAATGATTTCTTATGTCCACTTTAAATTGCTAGATAGTTCCATCTAGTGGTCAGTGAAAGAGTATTTTTTTTTACGTTAAATGGTGAATTTGAACTTCGTATTATTATCATTGTCTGATGATAAGAGCCTTCCCTGGCCTTTGGCAAAAAATTTGCTAATCGAATTTGAGTCGTTCTCGAGTTTTACCAAGTCTAACTAATTCTAGAATTCATTTTCGCTTACATAGATAATAGCATGTTTGCATTGGTAACCACAATTGATAAAACTTGAGCAAAAGTTTAAAAAATGTACTTTATCATTTATAATAGACCTCTAAACAACTATAATTTAAAGGTTGTAGTTTTAAGATATTCTTATTACTTTGTTGCATAAAACGTTTGGTTTGATTATGTTCGGCTTTGTGATTTTTCATGAATACTGGTATATGTATATTTCAAATAAAGATTGAGATAGTTTAATATTGTTTTATTTAGCGTTATATTATTTTCGTAGATGCCTAGTTTGCTATGCCTAGTTCAGGCATAGCATTGAAAGTGACTGTGTTCGGTTTGTCTTACCCTGTGTTTGTCCATTAGCCGGGTTTACACGAATCCATCTAGGGGCGGCGATGGTGTGCTTCGCGATCCAAGATCGTCGAAAGTCGCTAATGTAAATAATTCGATTCGTGATTTTCAGTCATTTTATACGATAAGGACTCACACTATGAATACGTGAGTCATGTTCAGCGGCGGCGACTTAAAATGAAGTAGAAAGACTGCAGTTCTGGGTAGGTGCAACAGGTCCTCTGTTTGCTCTCTATTTCGCAAGACATCTGGCGCCAAACAGTGAGAATTCAAAGTCAAAGAATCGGAGCCTTATGGAGGCTGTACACTCTCGCCGAGACACAGCGAGAACACCCGAGTACGAGAGTGTTTGCGAGACTCTCGCCACGAGACTTACCTGAAGGCTCTCGGCGACCTTCATTTACAGACTAAGGGATACAACGTATCCTCCATTAATAATAGGATTAATATCGTAATTGTGTTCTATGACTAATAGGGCCCGTTTTTACCCTTTGGGTACAAATTTTTTTGTCGTCAGTACTAAGAATAAACGTCAAAGAGAAATCTTAAGTTAGGTCGCACGGCAGGAGCTGTACTGAAAATAATATTTTGAGTTACTTATAAATTCTAAATTATTGAAAAGATTTGATAAAGTTAATTACACATCTTAAAATCTGAAAATTAAGCTACTCCATACTTTGCGTAAAAAGAAACTGAACAAATTGACATTAATTAACACGAGTAAACGCCAGAGTGCGCTAAAGTGCATCAACATTCAACACCATGGCGAAAGCGACGTCAACCGTGTGTGGATAATTTTGTTTTTCGGCTAAAAACTCTTGTTTCAACATTGTTTATAAGTGTAAAGACTCTTTATTTAGTTATATAAAGTGTTTTGGTTAAATAAAGTGTTTATATTCCGTGTAAAAAGTTATAAGTTTGGCGACAAAAGTTGTTACAAACTCCCGGATCAGTTGAGTTTTCAGGTGTCAATGAGGTAAGAAAGCTAAGCATACTTTTATATCTTCGTATTTAAAATCGTCGATATCAACAGGATTAGATTCATCAATGATAATAACAAAATTACACAACGGATTTTGGATAAACATTGGCACGATAGCATAAAGCTAAAAATAAATCATGTAAGGTTATGTCTCTACAAATATCATGATTTTTTACAATGTTACTGCATGCGGAGTGCGGACAGTTGTGCGGAGGCATCAATATTACAATAAGAGACGTGACGCTGTACACCCACTAAATTTTAACCAAATATATCAAAATATATTTAAACAGAAAGTTGGAAAAACTTTTTATTTATAATTTGGAGATCTGATCCTGACTTTTACTGGGTTTTTTAATTTCTTAATTTTATTTACTGTCCCTGTTGATTGATTAACCCAGTCCTTGTAGAGTAAATAAATTATGTAAAGAAAATTTGTATAACATGTTTACTTGGGAAAAAATCACACCCTGGGCTTGATTTACTTTCAAGTGAGGTATTGAAATATCAATAGAAATTAATATATTTAGTTAACCTTTCAACACTTTGAACTTTAGTTTGAGACACAGTATTGTGATTACTGAAGCGATGGCATTAAAAAACTTTTCCTGTAATGCAACTTTGCTTCTAATTTTAAATAATATAGAATAAAAAATAACTGGCAATGATTTAACAACTGGCAGAGAGGAACTTAAAATACAAATGTCTGTACAGAAAGCTGAACAAGAAATCTGTATTGGAGTTCTTTTTTGTACATACAAATTGCATTGTTTCTAGTTGCGGTTGTTATATAAAAGATTCTGTGAAAATTTGACTGTCTGGGTTAATGGACAGTTTAGTTTTTATCATTTTGCTGATTTGAACTACCTATTGTCCTATAAAATTAAATTAAAACTGATATTTAATACAATTTATAGTGGCTTCACATTATTCATCAAATCACAGATATTATTCAGCACTTGCAACTGGAATAATGTAAATGAGCACTGAAAAGCACTGGAATTCAATAGTTATCATTATCTAAATTCTAAATCATATTAATGCTGGATTGGTAATACTGGTCCTTCACATAACATAACCAAAGTTCACCATGTTTAAAAGCTATGATTATTTAAAAGCACTTTGGTTTATTGTTCAATATCAAGGAATAAACAATTTTTGGTTAGATAAACAAATAACAAAAAAATTTAAAAAAAGAGCATAAATGTAGCTGATAGATGGCTAAACTCATGGGGTGCAGGGTCCAAAAATACACAAATTTTTGCTAAAACTTTGGACACTCAATTCCCCCCTAAGATGAGCCAAGCAAAGAGCAAGGGCTCTGCCTACCTTTTATTAAACCTTCTTTTGGTTTGGATTGTGCCAGATAGTTCACATTTTTAAGAAGAAACTCGTTGTTGCCCATGACTATGTCTGTGTAAAATTTTATCTTGTTTTTACAACATCATTATTGCTTGGCTCCTATTGGTTTTATGTGATGTTATATAATTCCTCCATAAATGGACTAACCACAACAAAAATAATTTTTCAATTCCAGCCAGTAGTTCCTGAGATTACAATACAAGTACCTGGTAAATTAAAAAATTCTTTAAAAAGGTTTATGGTTAATAAAATATTTGTATTGTAAATATGCATAGCTTGATTGTCGTAGCTATCATACTATAGATTTTATACTGACTTAGTGATCAAGACTGTTAGGGTACTTTCTGAAGTTTTGGAAAGTAGGAATTTATTATGTAAAATAGTATCAGTACTGAATCAACAAGAAAATTTTAAACAACCTACCATTCCCGAAACCTTGGTATTAAGGGTGGATGTTTGTATGAGATAACACTATTTCTTGAGCTAAATAAAAAATAATACACTTACCTATACTGATATTATGCAAACATAACTAGTTCGTTATGCTTTGTTGCCTTAAGAATTTGACTGATTTTGATGAAATTTGGTGCAGAGATACTTTGAGTGCCGGAAAAGGACATACTAGGATACTTTTTCTCTATATATAAAAAATGGTTCCCGTGCGATAAACGAATTTTGTGGGCACAGAGTTGCGGGCAACGTCTAAAATTTTACAAACCGTGTCAATGACTCCACTATCATGATTATAGAAAATAATTGTCATACTAAAAATTTACGTAGTCACTATTGAGTATCGACAAATACTATTGCTTCAAACTCATGGTAGATTTACTGCGGGGCAATCGCGCTAAGTTACATATTTTAAGTGAAACGAAACTGAAACGTTACTCGACTTTTTGACAACTCAGGTGCTGTAAAATGAAAAGTTAGTCCAAAGCTACTTTAGCTCGCACGCAACTCAAACGTTTAGTGTTATGGTGTGTTAAATTGACGAAAATCGATGAAGAAAGTATAAGTGCTTATAAAACAATTAATATAATTAATCAAACCATATTCTTACGATATTATAGCTTGTGTTTTAATTTTTGAATTGAATAAGAAGTGTTTTGTTTTTTAGGCTTTGACATGTCCATCGCATTTGTACGTATTATGTGCCACAAAAACTATATTATTATCACAAATCACTTTTCACACAAATGGCGATCGTAAAATAAAGTAACACATTAAACGAAATTAATTTTAAGGGATACCATAGCTCAGGATTCCTTTGAAATGGTCTATCCTATCAAAAAATATTGTACTCCAAGAAAATCTCAGGATGTTTTGATGGTAATCAGGTCTATTCTCTGGAATTTTGTTTTTTTTTCTTCTGAAAACACTAATCTAGAGATATATTTCCTCTTTTTAATACCACCGCTCTGAAAAGGCCAAATATTTTTGTTTCATTTCGTCATTTTCCTTGCAAATAACTACTAATTTTACATTAAAGCATTTTCAGAAATCATTTTAAATTAATCTGTCGTAACTATTTTATAATACAAACGAATTGCAGAGTAACAATTCCTTTGCAATATTGCTATTTCGGTATTTTTAGATCATCTGATGACAGCCGATGAGCTCGCGGTGTTAAAACAACAAGAAAGTAATTCCCAGGTAAAGATGCGAAGTAAAATATGAATCAAAGGGCTTGGGAGCCACTCGCTCTACTTCAAGCCGCCACCTCCTTGCCTTTTGTGACTGCAACATTGTAACTATCTGTACACTCTTACTTGTAAGCTGTAACTTTTATACCCTCGTCGTTATATATTTTTTTAAGAGAATAATAATAATAAGTATGGACAATTTACACCATGTCAGTCTGGCCCCGTGCTACGTACCCGAGGGATTTGTGTTACAGGTACCAGACAACGGGAAATATATTCAATACTTTTATGCTATACACTTATTTAAGATTATAATTATGTGATACACATATTTAATACACATCCACGACCCAGGAAGTTTTTAAAACTTTTGTACCGTCGGCGGGATTCGAACCCGCGACCCCCGGCTTAAGCTACCATCGCGCTTACCAACTGAGCCACAGAGGTCGTCG
>JAOTAV010004264.1:0-31316 GCA_026546445.1 Cyclargus thomasi | reverse complement strand
TTTAATACTTTTTAGTTTCTTTTGTACTATTTTAGTTTTTTCCCTTGGAAGTCGGTTTTAATTTTTTGTTAATTTTTTGTTATCAAAGGGCGAACAAAAAAAGTGTATCTTGCCACAGCGATTTCTGTTTTTTTTTTTTAATTTTTGGGGGACATTAAAATGGTAAAATGGTAAATGCGACAGTAGAAAGTCTGCATAACAATTCGTTATAGTTTTGGTGTTAAGTCTTACCAAACTTCAAGTTTTTCTTGTGACTCGACGTCGAAAAATTAATATTTCATTGAAATCATCTCGTATTAAACAGATTTTTTTATGTGACCTAGTCAGCTATTAAATAACGTATAATTCAAATGTTCCTTTTTTCCGTCATATTATTATTTAGATCGCGGCTGTCAGTCGCGTCCGTAAGTCGCGTCCGATTAGTATGTTTTCCGCTTTACATGGAATTGACATATTTCACACTGATACACACACAAACACACACAGGAACACACCCGCTGACTGACTGACTGACTTTTAATACGGGCCCTGGAGTACCTGTGACTTGAAAACAAAACAAGGGTACAAGTGTGTAAGTAGAATGATTTTTTTTTCACATGAAACACATTACAATTTCGCGTAGTTGAAAGATCATTCCCGGATATAATTAAAACTGTCATTACATTGTTAAATGGTTCGACTAATTGGAATCCGAAATAAATGACCCATTATGTCACATATTCAGGGCTCTAAAGTACCCCAATTCTCCATTCTAATGCAACATTAGTAACGCATTTATGGTTCGATCTTGTTATCTATGAAACTACAACTAAACTAATACTAGTTGTCCCTTGCCTACTTCATTGGGAGTCGATGATAATGGTGAGTGGCCCTTAGGACACAGTGTAACTATAATGTATTCCTGTACTATGATTCTCAGGCCTACTGAACTGGAAATGCAACTGGAATTAGGGAAAACTCAGTAAAGCCGATCGACTGTGAAAAGTTACATTTGTGTCTCAAGAAGTTTTATACAAAACTGACATTTGCCCGCGACTCTGTCCGTGTGATAACTTTTCTATTAAATTTTTTCCTAATCTTTTTTGCTACAAACCTAACGAACTCAAGACCTTTCCAATGAATGCAAAACCGTGGAAATCGGATCGTGCGTTCTGGAGTTATATGGTCAGGAAGGAAAACCCGACTTATTTATATATAAAAGAATAATTATTATTAATTACTAGCTGATGCCCGCAATTCTGTTGCGCCCAAATTTGTTTATAACGTGGGAACTGTACATTTTTCCGGGATAAAAAATAACCGGGTAACCTATTTCCTTCCTTCGAGTCCCGGGGGACTCAAAGTATCTCCATACCAAATTTCAGCAAAATCGGCTCAGCGGTTTGAGCGTGAAGAGATAAAAGACAGACAGACACACTTTTGCGTTTTATTTTCATTTCGTTAAAAAGTTAATAGTCAATAGTAAATTAAACGAAGTTGAATAGCAGAATAGGGGCCCTGAGTTCGAACTATGGTTGAAAATGAATCCGTTTAGTGATTTAATGTTTAAATATTGATGATGTTATTATATAACGTCATAGCTTTGTTATACAAAGTGATATCATTGAAGGTTAATCGATTTCGATACATGAATGATTTTATAATAATTCGGTAAGCTTCAAATGCTTTATTATTATCTATTAATACCCCGTTTGCGTGGAATACGGAAAAAATTAATATTCCTTTAAGCATTCTTTGGAAACACGATGTTTTTCCAAGACCAAAAGTAAATAAAGTTAATCCATCCTTACAACAAAGTTTTATCTTACAAGTTCAATATGTTTTGTATGTAATGTTTTTTAAGGCTCTTTTTTTAACTTTTTTTGGTCCACCACACATTCCTCTTCTGCATCTCCGGTGTCGCCAGGATCGCAGAGTATCCAACCACGAAAACCCTTTGATATGATCTCAGGCAACCCGATAGACATGCTAAAGCTGTCTTGGGACCCGCAACGAAATTAATCAGAAGAAAATAGGAGGAGTAGGAAATACCAGTTTTTTTCCTCCCCATAAAAAGCGAGAGACTGACTTTCTGAGACCTTTTCTCAAATACAACTTTCGATAACATTTGTCAAATCTTGCGACATCGGTGAACGAGGAAAGACGCTCTTGTCACACCTTCGTTCAAATATTCTAAAGATTCACTGTTGCCGTCTAGCAAAGCAGCAACGTTAAAAACGCGCTCAAGCGCTATTCCGCTCCTAGTCGCTCCGAGACCGCGATTTTTTAACTTTTGTACGATTGTGAGCTTAAAATTTTTAAGTTAAGTCTTGGTGCCACTATTTTTTTATTCAATTTTGAAAGGATCTGTGCATCTCATTCACACATACTAAGCAACCAAAATAAATATACTGTAGTATACTAATTCTATTAATTGAACTAAGTTAAGATGTATTATAGTTTAAATGAACCGTGAAAGACGTTAAGTCAACGTCAGTACGATGTTATGTCCATAGGGATGTCAACATAATAGGATTACGTCTGTATAAAGTTACCGATCCTTCTTTCGTTAATCGTTTTGGGAGAAAGTGTTTTGTGATAGAGATTAAAATGATGTCACAAGAACAGCCGCTCGACCATGGCTTTCAAGCAATAGTATCTGTCGATGCTCGATACCGACTACGTAAAAAAAATATCCACAACCGAACATATAACCTCCTCGTTTTTGGAAGTCGGTTAAAAATGTTAATATGGCAAAATTTCACAACGCCCTAGCGGTCACTTGTGGAACTAAAAGCACCGGAATTTATTCCATTCTCAAGCGGGGTCATGAGACTCAATTCAAAAATATTTAATCTTATTATAGTTGTCCAATTATTTTGATCTATCGGTGGTAATTTTGGTTTAATGTGTCTTATCAGTAACCGTTAACCGCCGGTTAACAATTGCTTAACCTTTTGTACTCGTTAATTTGATCGATTAGTATGACAATCTTTGTATATTATAAAAGAGATTACTTCATATTTTATTACTTTAGATTCATGCACGGCCAGCACGGGTAAAGAACCAAGACTTTAAGAGTATGTTGACCAGAGTTCTGAGTGCGAGTTTTTTTTTTACATTCGAACGCGTTTCGGACGCACATGACAAAATCCCATATAAAATGTTAGTAAACGCAGAACGCGTTCACGGTCGAATGTAAAAAGAAAACGCACTCGGCGCTGTGGTCAAAAACTTAAGACACTCCGTCCTGAGTCTCTAATTTTACTACTAAACTATAAGGCGTAAGTCGCGGACGATTTTGTATGGGCTGCCAGCCGCGTCTGACGTCAGTCGTGGACGTTTTTGTATGGGCTGTCAGTCGCGTCCGATCAGTTTGTTTTGAGCATCGTTGCGTTTTTCACAGCTAATATAATTTTGACATGCGCAAAGGATTGCTCGATGGAAAACTTGAAACGAATACAACTTAGCTTTAGAGACGGACGTCAAATTTCGGCGACTACAGCGACTTAGGTATGTAGTGCGCCTCACACATACGCATTGGCTAGGGGTTGTAACATTTGAAGACATAAGTGGAAGAAGCGGACAACTTACGAGTACATTTTACAACTTTCGAGTAAATGCTAATTCTTTCCTATAATATTACAGCAAATCTTATATCTTACCTATTTCATTATCTTGCTAGTGTATCTAGCTATACATCAAAAACACATTTTTTTAAAATTTCAAATCATTTTTCTAGTCTTAAATGGTACATTTACGGAAAAATCCAGCAGAAATTTAAATGTTAGTTATCTGCTTCTTCCACTTGACCTAAGTGTTCATTTGTGACAGGGGAATTGCAACTGAAGCACTCACAAAGAGCGTTTTTCCCTCCTCGTTTACCTCCCTATTTTGTAAAGAAGCCAGCGATTGAGAGTCCATTCGATTTGCATTATCCTCCTTGGTGGTCCAGCTGAATGGATTTTAATAAAACTCTCTCATTATATTGTAGTCCCCCAGTGAAAAGATCAACATATTAATTCTCTATCAGCATTCCCTTTTATTTAGTAATGTACTGGATGATCTTTGGTGAAAGTCGGTTTATCTAAAAACAAATAAAAAGTCAATAAAATGTATCAGAATTTGCTTGATAAAGGTTTAATTACACTCGTTCAATTTTCCGAAAGTTGTTGGAGTTACAAATGAACAAGTAATGACGGTAGATAAAGAACTAATTTTCTATTTATTTATGTATCTACTATTTTTAGGACTTTAGAGGCCTACCAAATTTAATTAATGAAGCAAATAAAATTTAGTAACTAGTCCTTAGTGGGTTCGTTTGTTTGTTCGTCCTCCACACTAGAGTTGCTGAGGATTCCTCTTCCGCTTCCTCATAATGAGGATGTTCCGTAGTATTTTAGGTCTTTCAATCGCTACCGCATCCTCATAAATAAAAAATCCTATTCCGCTATCGCTTCCTCAAAATTTAAGAGGAATTTATAAGGCAATTTTATGTGTAAGTGCTGAACCGATTATGATTATTTCTTGTTATGTTTGCTTTGAGAATGGTTAAGGTTCATAGAGTTTTCCGTTAACTATAAAATGCCATTTTAACTGATTTTTGTGTATCTAAATAGCGTAGTGTTTGTATATACAGAGAGGCTATTAGGTTGGGTCCGCTAGTATTTATAATTTCCTGTTATCCTCTTCCTCTTCCGCATCCTCATCCACATTTTCTTCCTCGTCCGCATGTTCTAAATTTGCGCGTGACAATTCCTCTTCCACATACGAGTAAACTCTTCTCAACAACCCTACTCCACGCCCAAACAACGCAGCTAACGTTGATTTTTTTTCGGTTAGCGTGATTGGCTTGATCTTTGACATAGACTTATATGACTGTATAGTTGAAAGGATGGACTTACAAGAATATTCATGTTTGTACGCAATTTAATGGATTTCACGCAAGCACGAATCCGCGGCAAAAGCTAGCAATTGATAGAATCTTATTTATTACTGATTTCTTGTACGTGGACCTAAGTTTAAATGAAGAATGAACAATGAACAATCTCATTTTTTCTGACCGATGCTCAACTATTGTCAGGAATGCATAACATAACGCAATACCATAAAAACTCCATAGTGCCTCTACTACTCTCTATAAAGGCTTAATTTGTTACACGCTACTCTTGTTATGACTACCATAAATGACGCCATTGTATAAATTAAGCAGAACTAATGAATCGATCGAATATTTAAATGAATATTAAAGAGAAAGTTCAGTCACGGTCCTCAATGTCAAAACGTAACGAAGTGTGATTCTTAATTTGAAAATGGAAAGCGTACTTGAATTTGGAATCCTTTTTTAATTTGACCATGTTAGTGCTACAAGTTATTTAAGATATATTTTTGTAATTCTTTTCAAAGTCCCGTTTTTTACGGCACGTGGTTTAACTCATAATTAGATATATAGACATAGCCCAAGATATAAAATAGTGGGCTTCTCTGAAAGTGATACATCACCCCTTTTTTTCTTTTCGATTTTGGTTTTTTAATTTGTTTAAGGGTAACAAAATACGTGATTTTTCACTGCCACTAAAACTTTAATAGAAGTAAAAAAGGGGTGGTGTATCTCTTTCGCTAAAATTTAACTTTACGTAATTATTTATTTATTCATCTTATGTAGTAAATCCGATAACACTATATTGTCATGACTAATTCTACAAAGCGTAGAATGACCATAAAAATAATTTTATATTATATATTTTTTTAAAACGGTGATATGTACGAGAATTTAGCTATCCCGCCTTTTTTGCAGCAGAAATGGCTACGCGCTCTTAACAATTTTTTTAATTTTTTTTTGCTAGCACCTTGATACCAACTTGGGATCTGTTCGGTATAGGGACATAAGCACAAACAGTGTAGTTTACAATGGAATTAGTATAGTGAGCGCCAGTTAGGGGCAATTATCACCGCCCTGTTGCCGGCCAGTTACCTTTGACCCGATATTACTGACCCATTTAAGCCTTCTCTTATCTTTTTTTATATACTGTAAAAAACCGACATAAAATATAAAAATTTGCAATCTTTATTATCAGTTCCTCCATAATTTACTTCACTTTGCGTTGAGGTTATGTCGTGCCGTAACGCAACACTAAAAACCGTCCACGTGCGAATTGGACTCGTGCACGAAGGGTTCCGTACCAGAACAGAGCAAAAAATTGGGAAAACGTATTTCTAAAACTTTTAAATTTATATATAAAAAAAATTATTAACAAAGTTTTAAATTTATAAAAAAAGTTCTAAATCTTTAACAGAAAAATAAGCAAAAAAGTATTTCACTAATTTGTTAAATACTTTTTTTGCTTTAACTAATATGAACCCAAAAAATTATTAAATGGCTTTGAATTCGCAAAAAAAATAAAAGAAAAGAACTCATAAAATTGTGGTCAAATTAAAGGGCCCACTTAATAGTGACTATATAGTGCCCAATTTAATGAAACACGCTTTTCTTGCACTTTTTCCACTATATTTTCTTAGATTTTACAAATTTATCATGATCAAGCATTAGACATCTAGATATAATCAAAATAAAAAATCGAAACCGGTCGTGTATTTATTATTACAAATTCGTAAAATCTAAGAAAATATAGTTGAAAAAGTGCAAGAAAAGTGTGTTTCATTAAGTATGAACATGAATTTCCACCATGAACCAATAGTACAATCAATCACATATTGTACAGAAGACCTCTGCTAGCAAGAGATCCTGCAGACTTTTTAAATACCCATGCGATGCATAGATCAGCTAAGCGGTATTATCCTAACCAGTGGGTTTGGATAATAAAAAGGTCTTCTGTACAATATGTGATTGATTGTACTGTTGTTTCATGGTGTTTCTATTTTTCCACTATATTTTCTTATGAAACATTCACGAGAATCAAACCCACGACTTTCGAACTCTGAGCCACTGTCATGACAATGTACGTCTATGGTCTACAATTTGGTCGCTAATGGCTCCTGATTGCTCTGACAGCTATCGCCCCACATACAATTGAATGAAGAATGCGATTTTTACCGAACAATCGATTCGCAAAGTCGTAAACCTTAACAGTTTGTAATAGCTTGTTGTGTCTATTAATTATGGCGCGGACTACACGACGACACGATTATAAATTGAAAAAAAACCTTAGGTTTCATAATAACATAAATAATTTAAAATAATAATAGCTTATTATAATTTAGAATGAGAATTTTTTTTCTAAAATTTGTGAAAAAGATTACATGGCTTCTACAAATTTTTTGTGGAGTATCTTTTTGTAGCCACGTATGAAGTCAAAATGTAAAATTGGCAGGGTTGTTCCTTCAATAACATTTATATTAGTTTCATCAGTCGTTTTTTATTTTTATTTTTAATAATTACTTCTATTATTACCAGCCTGTTAAGTCCCAATGCTAAACAAAAGCCTCTTTCCCTTTCTTTCATTCCTATCGTAAATATATTTTAATGTCCAGAAAAAAAAAAAAATCAAATTTGGTTAAATGCGACTTTTTCATTCTTAAAAATTTCGACACCCGAGAAAATTTAATGAAAGTGCATTAAGAGTCCAGAGAGAATCGTTCCCATAGATTGCACCATGGTTGCCAGTTGAGTACCCGCGACTTACCTATGCACCCGTACCCATAGGACCTTCCGCGTTAGTAGTGTCAGTGTTGATATCACGGTAGGTGTATTAGCAGTTTTTTTTATGATGTTTCATTTAAATTTAAAATTGTTTTTTTTAGTTGTTTTTTTAATGGTTTTATTTTTGTTGAGTGATAATGACATAATTTTTTTTTTCAAAAATACTTTGTACACTTACTTTTTTGTAGTCGGTTCGTATATTTTTTAATAATAAAATAGCTTTTTGCATATGAAAAAACTATAGCTAACATTATATTACATTAAATATAACATGTACCTAAGATTTTATAAAAAAACATTACTTGTTCTGTTTTAATGATTATGATGAAAAAAAAACAAAATATAATTCAACTCGTAAAATAATAAATTCAAACATTAGGTATAATGTACCATTTACAATTGCGAAAAAATATTTTATAGCTCGCTTTTAGTTTTATACTTTGGGAAAATTATGGATATTAACATTCTTAATATATACGAAATACGGTTCATTGGTATCATTTGTAAAAAAATATAATAACATCAGTAGTAACATGTTTAACGCAGTTTGTCGTATGTACGCGTATTTCATAGCTTTCTTCAAGCGAAATACGCATTTTTGACGTTTGGTGTGACATGATTGTTTGATTTGGTGACAGATAAGGAATCTGGCGTAGCACACTGACACACTGAAATGTGTTGTAATACTTTAGTTACATGCACTTTACAGTTACCATATTGTTAGACAATAGTGGACATACTGAAATTGCCGGTTTTTTTGAAATGGGACTTTCTTTCTACTTTACTTTTTGGATTGTACCCAAAAAACCAAATAGGGATTATGCAGTTTTTTTTAAATAAAACTTTATTGAAAAATAGTGAAGTCTAATTAGTTTTATGGTAACATCGAAAATAACAAAGCTATAGACCATTATAGTAGTCAGAAATTTTCCCTATAGACTCTGACGTTATAGTATAGACTACGTATAGACGTTATATACTAAATAAGTAATAAGTAAGTTCATATTCAATTTCGTTTCGAAAGTTCTTTTTATTAAAAAAACGATTAAAGTTTTACCCATCGCTGGACGGTTAGAAAACTTGAATCGTATCCGAAGATGTGTAGAAAATATTAATCGCAAATATGTCACTTGTTTTTCAAAAAAAAAATACATTTTTTTGTCACTTTATAAACTTTTTAGTCAAATATAACCACTAGCATTAAATAAGTTTAACATGATACGCCTACTCCATCGTGGTCACAGTAGTGCATAATGTTTACCTTAAAGGAGATAATGTCATAGACACGAAGAATAAAACGTTTAGTTGACACGCCATTGTACAGCTGGTCAGTAGATATACGCTAATGTGCTGTTATGAGCTGCCGTTAGCTGGTACTATAGCTAATACATACGCAATTAGAGTATAAAATCGGGAAATCCCGATACCAAAAACCGCGTTAGTTCCCGGTTTTTAAGCGGCAAAAGAACTGGGAATCGAAATACAAGAACCGGGGTGTTTGGTACTTTCGGGATTTTTACATATAATTATATTGTGGTAACTGACAGCAGTGACGCTACTCGAGAGCGGTGCAGGAGCGACCGTTTTGTTTTTATAAAGCTACCCGCTGCCGACAATTTTTTTCAATGTGTAATACAAATAAATGTCACTTATACATACACCTTGATACAAATTTCATAAAAATTAAAATTATTCACTACTAGTCGAGTAAAAACATTTTTTTCATTATTGTTGCATAGTTTTATTAGTGTTTTATTGCTATAACAGGTTTATTTTATGATTCTAATTTGTACATCTATTCTTCAGACTTTTGTTATTTAAATTTACCAATAAAAAGGTATCATATTATACAAATAATCGAAAAAAAGCAAAGTATCGAAAACCCCGGGAATTCCCGGTTCCCGCATAGTCTAGTACCGTAAATCCCGGTTCCTTGTAACAGAGCCGGGATACCCAAGCTACAATTATGATTGACAGTAGTAGCTAGTAAGCAACCACAAAAAAGATTTTAATATGACGTGAAAGCAAAAATTTTAAGTAAACTTTTGTACTTTTACAAAAACCTTTCGATGATTTGATCTAAGAGACAAGAAAAATGAAAGAGTTCGTGTAAAAATTGCATTATTGCATCGGACAAATGGTTTTTGCAAATAAATAGCCTTTTTTAGCCCATTTTACTAGGACGTCTAGTACGTTGAGTTAGAATTTTGGTTGGCTTTATTTTTTTTGTTGAATAGAATGCATTTTTGTTTTTTTTTTCTCAAAAGAAAAAAATACATATTTTCTTCTCTACTCAGGCAAAAACAGATCAGGTGTTCATTATTTATACACTTTATATAATTTTATTACTAGTAACTATACACCTTAGTGGAAGTGCTGTTATTCTAAACTTGTATCTTCATTACTTACAAACAGGTTAGAGAAATATGCAGGTTTGAGATTCGCAAAGATAATGTTACTATTGACAAATTGATATTAGATTTATCGCCAATCATTATTATGTGTTAAAAATAGGCCTAGCAATTATTAAGTGATATTTTGTCTAACTTAATAATGCTTACAATCTGTTTTTTTTTTCCGAGACCCCGAATTTGTAAAGAAGCTAAATATTTTCTTTCAAGTCAGACAAATGTAGTCCATAGGTCTTTTTCTGAATGAAAAAATAGATGCATGAAGCAGATAACTAGATGCTATTTTTCAATATTCAAGCATTGCTCATTTTTTCCTACTAACTACATAATATTTATATAATCATCAAACTAACAGGTATACCGATGCCTTACTGCCTCAACCTCGTATCTTAAAAATGGCTACATTTCAGGAGACAAAAAAAGTGATTATATATTTTTTTTAAGTAATTGTACAAAACTAGATATGGGGTTACTTAATAAGTAACTTGTTACCTATCAAATAATCTCAAATTTAGTTTTGTACAATTTTCTAAGAAAAAAATATAATCAGTTTCTTTTGTTCAATGAAATGTAGCCATTTTTCAGATACGAGGTTGAGGCAGTAAGGCATATGTACCTACATAGAAACTAGTTTTTTTTTTGTTTTTAAATCATTTTCAGCTCGAAAAGCCACCTTTCTTGCAAGAAACTGAAGTTATTAAATTGTTATTTATCTTCTTCTTTTAGGGCTAAAAGAATACCATTTATAATAAAAGAAAAAATACAATGATTATATAGGAGCTCATTTTAATTAAAATCCACAATTTTAATCTCCGAATTTTGTTTCAGATCGTGTGTATAAGAAAAATTGCCAAGCCATGTTGTGAATATTGTGATCAACGAATGAAACATGATCATTTTTACTATTTGATGAAGTTTTAGTATTAAGTATTGACATTATAAAATGACCAAGTGTGTAAAAGGTAAAAGAAAATAAAGTGAAGATGGTGAGACTAAAAAAGTGTATTGTGCTCAAAAACTTTTTATGGTAAGTTTTTGCTTTCTATTCATTCATATCATTAACATTTGTTAAAGTAACACAAAAGTAAATTTTTAAGGCCTTTAAAATTAACGTGAAAACGCTAAAAATGTTTTTTTTTTATTCCTATAATACGGCTGCACCAATATCGTCAAAATATTGTGCTCCTTTTAATTCGTTTACTTATTTATTTATAAAAAAATAATAAAAAACTGCTTAAAATTAAATTGCCAAAAACAAAATTAGTAGTATTTCTTTTGCACTGTACTTGTTACTTTATTATTAATGTATTATGATTCGATAACGGCTTTTAAATATTTTTATCGGTACTTGAGAGTTGAGATTATTTTTTTTACTTTATCCCACGAATATTTGTATAAGGTGTATCTATAGTAAACATACTACAATGACCGTCTGACGTGTGTTTGTCCTTAACAAACCATAAAATCGTACTCGAATATCCTTCGAGAGTAAAAGTAAATAAAATTATGGTCCATTCATAGTGCAGCGCGTGCTTCAGAAAAAAAAAAAACATTCGACCGCGCAGCGGGGGTGATACGATTTAAATTTTAATGTGAATCTTCTAAGGCAGCCGGCTTTTTATTGGTGTGGTGAGTAAGATGTTACTATCAGTTAAAAGATGACTTTCTATATAAAATTCTCGCGTCACAATGTTTGTTGCCTTTTATATTTTATATGCATATTTAGGAGAACTTAGAATCGGCTAGCTTATTTTTTTCAAAATCCTAAGTAAGGGTTATTCACCCTTAATATTAATGTGTAATAGTGGCTTAGCGTGGGCATCGCCCGCCTGGGGACGGAGTATAATTTTGCCACCCCCTTATTAGGCTTTTTAATAAAACTGTACTGTATTTTTAACAAACCTTGTTACCTAATGTAACAAATTTTATTCACGCGGATATTTTGCGCGAGATTTTTTTCATATATTTTTTTAGCATTTGATACTCTCATGTAATTCAATTTATATAAACATTACAGCTAACTGCTAAGTAGCAGAAGAAAAATCGCGCGAATAAAAATCACAGTGCGGACTAATTTAGAATTTTTTCGGCATGAACCAAACAAACGTTATCATTATTTTGCATTTAGGTACATAGGCGCGGAATTCCTGGAATTCGCCACAGAATAGTGATGAAATATTCCGTGCTTAATGGCTCCAAATTTATAGTTGGGTTAGAAATGTGAAATGGGTCAATTATTCAGAATATATTATTATTTATTGTAAAATTTTACCGCCCCTTAAAAAGTGCCAACAAATGCTAAAAAAATATTGACATTTAATGGTGGCTCTAATACGACAAATATATTTTCTGCGTTTTCGTTCCATAATAAGATGCATAATAATAACGATAAACTCGACACGTTCGTCATCAGCGGCGTGGCCGAGTAAGTAGGGTGCTTGCTTGAGTTCGAAAAGGCCATAGCTCGATTCCTACCAACTCATTTTCATTTTATAACTTTGTTTTATAAATTCTTACGTTTTTTATATATTTTGATACATTTAAACTGGTATGGAGCCCTTCGTGCGTAAGTCTAACTCGCACTAAGTTTTTTAAAAGATATACAGTAAGTGAAGCAATATATAAGAATATTCAAGATTGTACGTTTAAAGTGCGGAACCCTGAATCGAGTTGACTTCTTACGGTCTAAAGCTTTTATTGACGATTGACGGACTAATACAAATAGATAAAAAAGAAAAACGATAATTGACAAAATGAATTATAAATGTATGAGAATCAGGGCAAAACCGTAATAAAGATACCATTAATGTTATTTAATGGTTTTACAAGGGCGATCGTGTAGCGCCAAACGCACTCACAGCACTTATGTTTTGGACGATTCAATTACATTCTGCATTTAGTTATTAGGAACAATTAATATTTACTGTTGTATCTTGTAAAGAGCATCCGTAGCCTAGTTTAGTTCCTTTGGTTCCCATTCGGGAGGGTGTGAGTTCAAACCCCGGTGGACGCGTGTGAGATATTTTCCGATCTCAAGTATAATAAAAACACACATAATACGGATGCTCATTGCCGTGGGAGAGCCATGCTTCGGCACGAATGGGCCAGTAAAACTGCTATGAAACGGCGTTGTGCTGTGTTTCGTTCAGTGAGTAAGTTTACCAGTGGCTCAACTTCCCCAATCCCTTGACGCAACGCATTTGCGACTCTGCTCGCTTGCCCCAAAATGTCATTAATTAAATTTAACGTTGTAGTCTTCATTATATTGAACAGATGTGTAAAACTTAGAAAATGGGTAACTTTTGTAGATTCTTTTCGGCTTTTTTAACATTTTTCAAAATTTTAATATTGCTACTCCACTAAAATTAAAAAAAACACATAAGAAAACATAGTTGTAACAAGTTAGTCAATTAATTTTTGTTGCATAACTGAAAATCGTATGAGTATAACTGATCCTTAAGCGACGACGTGGCGGGTGCATCGCTTGTCAAAAACGTATCGTTAAAAAAACTTGTAACATCTAATGGAGTTGTCGGCTTGCGCAAACGCGCGAATGTGTGGGCGGTTTGTAGGGTTGTCACTTTGACTAAATTAAATTGCTTTTAACTTTAATACATTCATGTAAAAATTTTATTTCGTGACAAATTCGGCTTTTGTCTCGTTTTGTCGAGAAATTATCTATAAATTATTGTTGTTATTCCTTTGCGAACAATTGATTTTTTTTTAATGTAACTCATACATTGAATATATCGTTTATAAAAACTTGGTTGCACCGCAATTTGCAATTAGTTATTTGCTGGGTGCATGTCAAAATACGGAGGACAAAGCGTAGTAATTTGAGACGTCAAAGAGTCACCTGTCATTTGAAAATTTGTATGTCGCTGACCGCCGAGTAATCCTCTTTTTGCTTTAGTGCGTGCTGTGCGCACCTAGATTGCACCCTATTAATAACGCATTTTTTCAGAAATTTTTCCTTTTCTAGTTAAAAACTTTCCGACGTTCTTTCCGGTACTATAGAACTTCAAATTATTAAGTTTGAATAATTTCACTTCAGCTGTTGGAAATATAGACGTGACCGACGTTGGTATAAAGCATTATTTCTTCATATTATGAAGAATTTGTAAAATTAGATATTCAATATTTCTTAAAATTTTTAAAATCAGCAGGTGGTAGCCCTGTTTTTAAGTGAGAAAGTGAAAACTTAGAACAATGTGGAACTGGTGTCGGCAGTATATCGTTTAGAGACAAAGTTTGGATCTTAGTCGGCATTCTACCGGTAGCATTGACCGCACCTTCATATTTAGAATAAATAATTTGACAGCGTGTTTTATTATATTTCAATCAGTGATCGAATCTTTAAAGAACATCATTCTTTCTGGACCATTTGACATAATTGACGGCCAGACAAGATAAGTTTGTTATTTGGATAGAATAGATCATTCTAATAATTTGTTACTACCAGATCAAATCCGTGTGCCTTCATCAGATTACCCAAATAATAAAATAACACACATAGCCAATTGGTACTAAGTAAATCAACCGCGATTTATTGAGGACCAATTGATTTATTTGAAACCTATTTTGAAATAAACGAAGTATGAAATTCAAAGAATGGAAGAAGCTGCGTATCTAAGAACGCAGTCCCCTAATTGTTAAGGGCCATAGAATCAATCAGTTTATTAAATTATTGATTGAGTAGAAATGGGGTACCTATACAGATTTTTAGCACGCTGTCGTCCTCAAGCTTAAATGCCGTTAACCAACGTCTGGTCGATTTTCACATTTGAATGACATCATAATCAGAAAAAAAACGCTCTATCGACGTTTATTACTAACATTTTTGTAGCTTTTACAGTCATCGAGTTATTAAAATTAATATTGCCGTTATGTACTAGGAAGTCCTTAGAAAAATTGACGAGCTTTTTCCTCATAACTCAATAAGTACTTTTTGTACATAGCGGCATTTTAGCTTTAGGTCGGCAGCACGGTAACTCTTGCACGAAAAAAACGGCCTCACTGAGGTGTTCGACGTGCGCCGTCCTGCTTTTTTTTATCGTGCTAGTCTTCTACTAAAATTATTATGACACATTTTTGACAGATCAGTTAAATCTAATCTGCCAGATAACTTTACAAATTACAATGAATTAAGCAAATTTCTATACATTCTGCTACAAATATCTCTTCTAAGGGGCTGTTTCAACGCTTACTGATAAGTGTCGGATAGTCGATCCGCAACTTTTTCTGACAGATGTTGTATAGAAAATTTGTCAAAAAAGTTGTGTATAGTATATCAGAAACTTTATTAGTAGTAAACTGTGAAACTGATCCTAAAACATTTTTGATTTTCAATATTTTCAACATGGCACGATAATCATGAAAAATATACTCTTTATAAAGTCTGTTTTTTTTTGTAATTTAAAGGCCCGATAACGAGACGTTTATACCAAATTGTAGTCTCTCTGATAGATATAGGTTTTTTATAGCTTATCTACACGAAGGATTTAAATATTTAGGGTCGAATTTCGGCCACATGATGACCTCTAGTTAGTAGTAATTCCTGATCACATTGAGTCTTGGCACTTTACAAAGGGCATAAATTAGCAAAGTTTCTATAAGTATTTGCAAAGTACGAACCGAGTGTGGTCGTGAGAGAAATAAATTGTACAATGGCCGGACTGACAAATTGTTTACGGATTCTATACAGTGATAGAGCTAGGAATGTCTAGAAGTCGCATTACTTAGAGAGAATGTTGACAGCGGAGATCTCTGTTTAGAATAGTATACTAACTAACATAGTGATAAGTGGTTTTACTAAGAATTTTATGGATCTGTGTCGTATCGAATAAACAATTTTATTTTATTACTTGACTATAATGTATAAATCATAAGTTGGAAAGTGTGTTTGTTTGTTTTCTTTACGCCTTAACAGGCAAAATGAATTAACGACTTGAACTTTGGCGTTTTTAGTTAGTAGTCTAATTTTGGCCATGACACTAATGACATTCCTATTATTTTACAGTATATTTTAGTTCATTTAATTGGATTTAAATGTCTCTAAAACTAGAGTGTATAATTTGAAGTGTACGTGAGTTTGCGGCTTGTAACTTGTTTCGTTATAGCATCGGCGGTCAATCGCCGCCCGTATTTATGACGTTGGACGCACTAAACCTAACCGGGACAGATATAAGGAACACATACGCGCCCTTAATTATTGTCACTTAATTTTGTAACACCCTGTATATATCTTATGCGTCAAAAAAATACATTTATTATCTATCTGTTATATTCTTACATCTGTGGTGCGGCACGATAAACTAGCGCCACGTACGTAGCGGATAATTTGTTCGGTCTCACGTTTTACGTGGGCGCACTTTTTCACTTAGAAAATCTAACTTTGAGACCATACTTTAAAAAGTAACGGATAACTGTGTTATTTCTAATAATAATCTAATGTAGAAGTTATAAAAATGTAGGCTCCAGTAAATATAGCTTCAAATTAAAAAAATCATAGTTATAAAAATAGCACATATATTAATCACAGAAATAGCATTTTGCATTTATCAAACTGAAGACTTAAAATAAATATAATTAATGAAAATCAAATCAATAATATGAATTATTAAAATCTAAAACAATAAACTGGATCTGATTTTTTTTTATAAACACGGCGCTTTTATGATAGCTTTGTAAAATTGAACCAAAATATTTCTTTTACTATCTGATTACGACATAGCCAATGCAAAATCTGCGTCATTATACTTCCATTTTGGTGAAGCGGAACAGTCATAAAGTTGCGCACTGACTTTATTTAATTACGTTAGACAAAATATGTATAATTAAATCATTGTTTTCAGGTTCACAACTACAATGAACATCGTCATGGTTACCGCAGCTAACTTCACGACGGTCGAGCCCGAGGTAATATTTAACATTTTACTGCTTAACTTTGATTGCTTTTGTTTCAATCTTTTACGAGTTTTTTTTTGTTAGAATGGTTGGGACTCGGGAGAGTCTTCGAACATAAGTTTATTTTATTAATTAGACGCCCGCTACTATGCTACAAAATTCAAAAATGTTATGTTGTGGCAACAGTACATTGTTTTAAGATGAGAAGTATCTTAATAAGTGATGCAGATTTTTGGAATATTTCAGGTTTCAGAGTACGTCTGGAGCGGTTGGAGCAGCTGGAGTCCGTGTTCCAGTTCTTGTGGGGGAGGCGTGTCGTTCCAGGAGAGACACTGTCTGCCGCGGTGAGGTCGCAAGCTCTTTTTTACACCGGGTTTCTGTGAGGCTGTGGTATTTTCCTATAAGCATGGCTTTTCCACGGTAAAGTAGGTAAAATGAAATGTTAATTGTTTAGAATATTTTTCGAAGTTGGTTAGATGGTTTTTTAAAAGCGTTTCAAATATTATGTTACTTTGACGTTTGTCATTTGTTTCACCTTTTCAAAAACAAAAAATGAACTCGAATAAATGTTACTATTATCTTATTTTTATCGACTTTTGTGTCGACTGCTAAAAAAATAAGTGACCTTTTAATTAAATTAGTTAATATTGGCTTAGATTTTTCGTCATTACCAAAATTGCCACTTCTTGCGGCTTCTAATATCTACGTCCGCACCTTATGTCGGACGAAACGAAGATTGTTAACCAATTACATGCCCATTACTGTCCAATGCACTTCTTTTATTTAAATATGGAGATATCTATGTAAAAAATAAAATGAAATGTCTCAGACTCCATCCGGTTGTAGTAATGATATTGATGTCGCTCGATAAAAAGTTTATCCATACTAATATTATATATGGAAAAGTGTTTGCCCTACCTTGACGCTCTAACGAAGCAACCAATCCAGCAATTTTTTGGTACACACTTAGTCGAGAGTATGGAGAGTGACGTAGGCTATATGAAACTGCCACGCAAGTAAAGCCGCGGGCAAAATATAGTACCTAAACACAAAGCTTAGAAGTTATGGCGTAACGAAAGTAAGCCACAAATCTGTCGGGATTGTATTTGACCTATAAGAGGAGTTCACCGTAAAAACATTAGCGCTAAAAGCGAAATTATTCGTATTGGCTAGCACCTCAATGAAATGAGTTTGCCTATATGACTATACATGATGTTATAAATTAAAATAGGAATATTTAGTTTTATGTTAAATGATAGCATACTAATTTACACTCTTAGTTAGTGCCCGCTACTTCGTTGTGCAAAAATTTGTATATCACGCGGGAACCGTACATTCTCCCGGAATAAAAGTATGCTATATGTTGCCCAGACCTAATAGCTATAAAACAAAAAAAGATTTATTCAAATCCATCCAGTAATTCCTGAGATTAGCGCGTACAAACAGATAAACAGACAGTCGATATGTAGTTTCCAGTTATTTTGTGAAAATATTAAATGTACAAACACTCCAATTTTATTGTTTTATTATGTTTTAATAATAATCCTAATACGAGCTACGAACGAACACTTACTAATACGTTAACTACGTACGTAGTTTCACGGTGAAATAAAAATATCCTATTTTGTTGCAAGAATGAACAAACACAAAGGCACTAAGTTTTAAGCATGTTCGTTCAAAATGAAGCATACTTTGTACCTCTTAAATTCGCTAAGTACACGGTCAAGGGTCAAGTGAACCCTAATAGGGCTGAGGTAATGGAATTTGTGGTGCATGTAGCCCTTGATTACCCGTGAGAGCTGATTGACACGCATCATGTCCATGATGTAATGATGCAATTACCGGCAATATTGTTAAGGCCTTTGAAAATTTCCAATAAAAAAGTTATACTGTCAGAAAATTGTCTATGGTGTTCGGCATTTGAAAAATGAACGAACTGAGTGTGTTTCGAAATGAAACTGAGGGATATGGGAGTTTTGGCGGGATATGAAAGTGACGTCTTTTTTATTTCTTCGCTAAAGTGATGTTATTATGTTTATTAGTATATCAACCATTAAAAATTCGTATCCTCCTTTTTTTATTCCTATCCTAATTTTATGTATCCCTCCAAAACTCCATTCGAAATTCTAGTAAAGCGTCTATCACCTTACTAAATTGACTGACTTGACTGACAATTTATCTTAACTTTGACTAGACTTTAGCCTTGACCATAAGTAACGTTGTAAGAAATTATTGATACAAGAAAAAAAAGACACTGGTCACGGTTACCAGAATTTGAAAAACGAAAAAAACAAATCGTGATTTATATGGCCAAGCGCCCGAACGACATGAGTTTTCCCATACACATCACAAAATTTTTTTTGCTTTCATCTCTGCTACTATCACAGTAAGCTCTATATCAGCGACCCATACGATTCTTTAAATTGGCCGTACGCCATATGAAGAAGATGAAGGTATGGAGATTGTTGTTGGATAACTTTTTTTTTAAGTAAAGATAAAGAAGATAACTTTACTGTAAGCTTCTTATGAGAGTAAGAATTGTTAGTAAGCTTCGCTAAATGTGCAGTATTAACCATGGGCATGTAGACGTTCAGGACTCGCTTACAATTTGCAATATATTTTCCTTATTATTGACAGTTGTTCATTAATATTCTAATTCGTTCGATTCCCAGCTTCTATCCTAGTGCTTGGAAAAATAAATCTAGCAATTTATTGATTTGGCTGTCAAAAGACCTCCCTGTAGTAAGTGGATATTTTGTTTTCACGCGGTATGAATTTAATACATAATTGCCACATAAATGTTCCTTCATGAGGTCGTTTGTCCATCGTACACCGTTACCGTCAATATTATTATTTTAGACCTGTTCATTTTGCTCTATGCCACACCAGAGCAGGACTACATGGGCGCTAGAACAATGTCAGTAGAAAATGAAACCTAGATCATAAAGTATTTTTTTTTATTCTAGTCACTCGTAATATTACCTGTGATTATAAAGATTATTTTAGATTTTCATTTTAAAAACAGCCACCGTTAAACCGTTCTTAGAAATGCTTACAGCCCTGAAGCTAAACATTTAAATGAAGTGAATAAGTTAAATACAATGTAAGAAATTCCGTTATTTTCGAATGGCTACCATAGATAATTGTAGGCATGGATAATGTTGAGTCAGATAAACAAGTAATAAGAATGCTGTCACTTTTCCTTTACTAACAAAAAAGCAACTTAACATTTTTTAAATTCTCACAAATGTTTTCAGTTTTGACAGATGCATTATCTTAATGCACAATAATTTACTCAATGTAAAATATTAAATGCTGTAACATAATATTTTGGACAGCGGGTTTTCTTTATGCATTTCACAAAAAACGTGTCTATTTTTAGGCGCGAAATAAACGCGGGAAAAGCGACATGTCAAAGTTGTCAGAAATAAAAATACAGCTTATATTTTTCAAAACTGACTTGTTTCGAAAGAAAAATAAGTAGCAAATAGCAATTTTACCGTCGATGACTAATATTCAAATACGTTCATCGTTCGCATTTATTTGGAGGGCAATTTTAGATTTTAAAATATTTTTTATTTTCTCAAAAATATGTTTATTATAATAGTTATTATAATGTTATAACTTCACCACAACAAAGACATTTCCAAAACATCTCAATTACGATAAAATACTTTACAGACGCAACACTAATTCAACAAATTTATCATTTCGCTCATTAGGGATGGAACGTGTTATTATCGATATTTGGATCGCCAAGAGGAATAAATTCCATCGTTACATTTCCAGTGTCCTGCTGATAGCTGTAGAGTAGAACAGGCTCGACAAATTAGCCGCGCCATCGTTTGTCATAGTTCCTCTCCCGACAGCACATACATTTCATTGGGGTAATAAAGCTGGACAACGCAGGGATGTCACTTTTTTAAGTTTCATCTACACTTTTAATTCAAGCAAGTATTATGTGTTATGACTTACAACTGTATTATTATGGATGGTTTTTAGGATTAAACTATTAACTGGATAATTGTAGCATCACCGAAAAAACATGAAATGACTTTTTGCACTAGGATTAGGGAAAATAATTAAAACTACATTTAATATATCTTAAATTTAACAATATTATAAATATTTGCAAAGCCAATTTAAATTCTAAATTCTAATGCAAAAACAATATATAAGTATTCATGGTCACTTTAATCGATAAAGTTCAATTTGTACAACCCTAGTTGATTTATTGTGATTCTAGTGTTTAGATTTGCATCACAATGCAGTGGCGTTCAGAAATTGTCAATTTACTTATCGTGTATTGGGTACCAATTTGTTAGATGGCGTCCTATAATCTTTTTGTTATAGTAAATTTATAGGCGCTTACTTGACAATATAAAATCTAATATTTCTTATCTTAATAGGGTCGCCGACACATAATGGACGCGTCAGAGTTGACTTATTACTAATGGTGTAGTTAGGGAGGTTACATTTTAACCACGTAATAATATGAAAATGTTTTTTAAAAAAAAAAGCGCCCTGCGCCGCTAAGGATGTCCAAAAATACTATTTAATTAGAACAAAACAGGACATCTACATAATAATCTAACCCTGATAAAGCGTGGTGTTATTAATAACCCGAAATTAGATTACGGTTGTAACTTGAAGCGTTTTATTTCATTACGGCACCCTTTTGACGCCCAGTTGTTTTTAATTGTTGTCTGACTTACGAGAGATTTATAGCGGTGTGCTCGTATCGATAGTTCGTTGTCGATAAATTCTCGTTAAATCGACTATTGTAATAAGATTTAATAATGATAAGTGTGTAAATAATTCCAATTATTTTTGTTTTATTGCAACACAATAAATTGGATTGCACAAGATGTTTAAAGCTGTAGTTTAATTATGTTGTACCATAAAGAAATATTTGAACAATGATTAATTTATTTAGTATATTAGGTTTATTCTATGGTTGTACGTAGTGAAAATCAGATAAAGTAAAGTGCATTTAATATGGAACAATTTTTATACGTAATACAAAACAAAACACGATTTATTAGCATTATATGTTGTGTCAAATCCCACATTTAAGGCCTGTTTCACCGCATACAGATAGTCTATTTCTTTGACGTATACAATTTTATTTGACAAATTGTGTATAAGAATCTGTCAAAAACACTAAGCGGTGAAACAGGCCCTTAATCTATTATATTAATTAGTCGGGTTTTCCTTCCTGACGATATAACTCCAGTACGCACAAACCGATTTCCACGGTTTTGCATTTGTTGGAAAGGTCTTGAGCTCCATTAAGTTTGTAACAAAAAAAAAACAGAAAAAAATAAATAGAAAGTTATCACGCGAATGAGTTATATTTCATAGATAGAAGATCTGCTACGTCTGTTTTACCTCTCTCTCGGTACCTAGACTACTCTACCGTAGACTCTCGGCGAGACGGCCAGCATTAGTGGCAGTCTCCAGTCCATAATGAGAGCATTTATCAATTAATATAGATTCTATTTTTACTAAATATAAGTTGTTAGTTTTTCGAAACAAATATATTTTTTTCAGAAACGGTACAGTTCCCGGGGTTCGAGTGAGCAGACAGACACACGAGTGTGTCGGAGTTGACAAGAGATACCAGGAGTGTAACACTGCGGTAAGTTAAGCAATCAGCTGATAATATTAAAGGCTAACGGACTATTTCACCGCTCAATGATATGTGTCGGATAGTCTATCCGCTTTTTCGACAGATTTTGTGTGGCGAATCTGTCAAATAAGTTGTGGATGGCCTTACAGAAACTTTATCAGTCAGCGGTGAAACAGACCCTTAATGTGTTTAATGCATATTTTCAGTTTCATTCTTAAAAGTATCTGTGTCTTTCGATGGCGTCTTAAACCCTGAACGGGTGAAAGACGTAACTTAAAACTGGAATATATTTTTCATTTGAACATTTACCAAATTGATAGAATGAGAAAGTTGCATGTCGTACGTGCATTACTGAGATGTTAGGGTCTAATCGTCATTTATGTCCGACACAGTGCCTTCACTGCAGCTTCATATAACTCGAGCGACTTAACTTGGTACCTGGCGATTTGACGTTTCTTCTCAGTAATGACGGCAGAAAAAGTTTTGTATATATTTTTTTATTATTTAAAAATTAAATCAATATTATCTATCAATCATAATATTATGCGTATTGACTTGTTGTAATTATTTTTATCAATTAATTGTGTTTTTAAAAACATAAGCCCATATTGTATTTTATTTAAGCCCATATTCTACACATCTAAAATGTATCCTAGGTATTAATTCGGGCTTTTATTAAAATATGCATATCTACTACATATCAAATTTTACTAAAATCGCTCCAGCCGTTTAGAAGTAACAGGCGTAAAAACTCAAAAATTTTTGCTTTGAATTTTTTATGCTAACGCTCCTCGAGGCGCCAGGCGTGGGCGGGGTGCTGCGCGGGAAAGCAGAATGACGTTGACGTTTGAGCCAGATGTCTAGTTAAGTCACCCGAGTTTTACAAACATTTAAAATTTTTGTGCCAAATAAAAAAAAAAGGCCGTCCAAATACGTAGGACCTGCACTTATACATCTGCAGTTTGTTAGTGTAGGACGCGGCATTCTAACTCGTTCGTTTGAGTTACAAAACGGTTTGAAAGTACGGCCCCCGGCATCTTGTATAGCATTGCGAATTTTGTATTTCAAATTAAATTACAAACGTTTTTGATGTTTTAAAAATGTTCTCTTGTCATTTAAGTCTGTAAATTGCTTTGAAAGTTGCCATATTTAGGTCTGTCCAATTAACTTCTAAAAAATGAGTAAGTCATGTCCTTACAGTGAGTAATATTCTGAGAATAGATTGACCGGATTTCAAAATAAAAAGTCATACAACATACGAGTACATAAAAATTTATGTTAAAACTTTAACTGAGAAAATCGTAAAATTCATCGATAAATATAAAGAGTTTTTATATTTATTGTCTTTTTTCGTAACTATATTTATAACATTTTGTTCCGGAATTTAATTTTCAAGTAGCAACTAACGTTTCCCCGCGGTTTTGCCCGCATGGAACATTGATTTATCCCACGCAAGCTTTTAATCGAAATTAAATGTATCCCATGCATAAAGTGTCCTATCTGTACTAATTTTACCAAAATCTGTTCAGCAGTTTAGGCGTGATTAACACACAACTATCAAAACAAATAAACTTTCACATATTTTATTTTAATGTAGGTTTAGATATTTACTAGACTCATCGATGAAATATTACTAAGATGCACAGATCCCTTCAAAATTGAATAAAATAATTGAAAAAAAACCAAGACTATCTGACACAAAACAACTTAAATAAAAATCAAGTGTATTGAAAAATAAAACTTAATTTAATGAGCTAAAGCTCACAATCGTACAAAAGTTATATCTCGCGGTCTCGGAGCGGCTAGGAGCGGAACAAGGCATTATGCGAGGTTTTGCCGGTGCCACTTTTTAGACGGCTACTGTGAATCTTCATGATATTTGACTGAAGACTAGGTGATGCCCACAATCCCGTATGCCAAAATTCGTTAATAGCGCGGAAACCGTAATTTTTTCCGGTACTATAAGTAATCCTATGTCCATTCCTGGGACTCACAGTATCTCTATACCTAACTAGCTTTTTCCCGTGGCTTCACTCGCATTAAAAGGCATTTTCTTGAAAACTTTCAACCCTCGTTTCACCCCCTGCGGGTAGAACTTCAAAAAATTCTTGAACACGTATTTATTAATTTTAAATCAGCAGCTAAAAAATGACGCACTTTCGTTAGAGAGTTTAACAGAAACTTTTACCCCTTTTTCACCCCCTTGGGGGTGGAATTTTTAAAAATGCTTATACATGTATCCATTTATTTCAAATCAGTAGTTTGGAAATTAAATTTCATATCTCTAAGTTATAGATAGATAGATTTCAGTAAATCGGTCAAAAGATGAAGGCATGAAAGAATAACATACGACAGACAGACAGTCACTATCGAGTTTATTATATTATATCGAGTTTATTATATACCTATTATATTGTATCGATCTGGAAGAATGGATATGGATTTGCAATAATGTTAAAAGAATTTTTATAAGCTGGTTAACCTTTTGAAAATTACGTTTTCTTATTTTTATCAACTTTTGACGGGCTCCATAAGTTTTTAATCGACTGCACTAAAGTATCTAAAAATAGTACGAAAACAAATAACTTTGTAGAACATAAAAAAACAACCAAAAAAATTTTGCTTTGCGTTGAATGGTTTACGTAACTACTAGACCGATTTAAATGAAATTTTAGACAAAGCAACTAACTAGGATAATCGGGGATATATTTTAACTCAAATAAATAATTACGATTGATATAGTCTTCTTCGATCTTAATATAAAGTTTCGAATAGTTAATAGAATCAGGCGTTACTTTGCGTAAATCCATAGCTTTAAGTTTAGATTTTTAGCAATTTTCCGCGAAATTAACCTCAACCTGTAAACCCCGGTGTTGGGGCGAAACGCACGTCGAGGTTCTCAATCCGCATATTCGTAAGTGAATCTTAAAAGCTTGAGGATGATTTCGCGGAATATTGCTAAAAATCTTAGTTCACTAAACAAAAAGTTTCGGTCGTGTCGCACTGCCGAAAGCCATTGTTGAAAATTATATTCTGTGTACTATGGGTGCGTTCAAAATACGGCGGATACAAATTAGTAATTTGTGATATAAAATGGGTGTCTGACATTAAAAAAGTTATGTTATATATTAAAGTGGCACAATTCAAAATTGACAATTTTACAGGAGAGAGCAAAGAAAAATAAAATTGCCGCAAGATTCGACCAATCACAAAACGACACTAGTGTTGTATCTGTGTGTGTGTGTTAAAGTGTTGTAACTCAGCCATTTATTGACATACGAATATAAGTTTATAATTGACATAGGGATAGAGACTATGCTGATTTTTTTGGTGTGTTGAACTCATTTTTGACACTTTTGGTATTGTGCCGTTTTAGTACATAATATATGCCGCCGACGGAAGTGTTCCTTTTTTGCCGCTGTGCGCACCTACATTGCACCCAGCGACTACCTCCGCATATGTAATAGTCATCTGTGTCGAATTTTATATTCCTCTGCCCGCACTTTTTTTAAGCGTAATACTTATTGTCTTCTTGCAGCCATGTATAGCGGGACAAGGTGACATGCGAGCGGCCCAATGCTCCTCGTACGACAGGCGCCCCTTTCGGGGGCGGTTTTACACCTGGGTGCCATATATTGTTGGTAAGATATTCATCATCTCTTACATTTTCTGGGACAGGCATTAATCTGAGACGAGAGCTGAAGACAGATCATTTTAAATCATCTCAATGCTTCGTGTTGCTGCAATGTATGCCGATCCTTAATAAGTAGAAAGACCTGTAGAAAGTGAGACCTTAGCCAAGAGCCAGCCCTACCAGCGCCCTGGACGAGATTTGTTTTGGCACCCCTAACCTCAATTCGAATGCATACGAAAAAACCGGCTAAGTGCGAGTCAGATTCACGTACAGAAGTTAGGAGGAGAATAACATCAAACAATAAAAAGTTTTGTTTTTTTACTTTCCTCGCCTCTTAAGCCCTCCCGTTTCAACTCAAATTGTTTCCTTCAGGTGATTCCGCATGTGTGCTGAACTGTCGTCCGCTGGGTCAGCACTTCTACGCGTCCCTCTCCCTGGTCGCCGACGGTACACCTTGCACAAGACCTGGTCATAGGGCTATATGCATCCAGGGGACCTGTCAGGTATGTATTTTTTTAATGATATTTAGAGGACAAGCGAGGAGACGGGTTACCTAATGTAAAGTAACTCCCGTCGCCTATGGACACTCGCGACATCCGAAGAGTCGCACGAGTGTTGCCGGCCTTTATAAGGAAGAAGAAGAAGGGAATGGGAATAGGGATAGGGGATTAGGAAACTTGGGCCACCGGTAAACTCACTCACTGAACGAAACACAGCACAACGCTGTTTCTGTAAGGCCGTGTTATCGCTCCGTTCGAGCCTGCCCATTCGTCCCGAAGCTAGGCTCTCCCACGGCAAGGGTCTCAATGATAGTCGTGTTTAGTTAAATGTCTCTCTGTATGTCTAGAAAACCGACTAAATTACATAAGGACAACCTCTGCATATATGAATCGATTTCTTTGACAGTACATTCAACAACGGTGCCACAAATAAAAAAAAAATATCGACTTCAAAATGGAAGTTATTAATTGGACTCAATCTTCATAACTTTATCTTCTCACAATCTTTTGTGCCACGATTCGGCGTTTGGGCTATAGTTTACCCCGCTAGAGAAATCGGTCGGTGCAATAACGTCAGTTGACTGTCATTAACCCCCAATACAGAACGGCTAAGTAATTTACTACCTCGGCCTGGCCTTATTCCATTGTAAGCCAGCATACATACACTATGTGTATTCTACAGTCCCTACATTTTACATGAAGTAAAAAAATATACATTACAAAAGTATATTGGAGGCAATATAAATTTTTTATGTTGTATTTGAATATTTAAAGAATACAGAAAATGATAAGCCAGATGATTTTGTGGCGGTTTTAACAATTAAAGGCGCGTGCGGAAATAGTTTGCGAATTATATAAAATTGCTTGCAAACTATATAAATTGTATTTGCTACTTACTAATAATACTTTAAATTTTAATATAAGATTTTTTTAGTTTTTTTAGCCCCGCTTCTCACCAGCCAGATCTGCAGTTCCGTATTGGGGTGTAATAGGAGAGATACCTTACAAGGTTTCAACTTTCCTTCAATACCTACTCAAAAATTGCTACCAGCTCTCGGTTTATGTATACTGGCTAGAAAGAGTTAATTTGACCTACAAAGCTTAAAAAAAAATAGAGCCTTTCATAAGTTTTTCAAACAAACTAGACCTCTCGGACTAACGTCGAGGTGTGGCTTTGTACTGCAAGTTGCAACCTCACTCCTTCATGATTTGTTTTACGGGAAGTTTAAATAAAATAGTAATGCTTCATACCGACAACTCATCACCCTAGGAAGATTGTGTACCAAACTGTTTCCATTCCAACGGACCATAACGTTTTCCATCCTCTAAACAAGAGTAATAATTTTTAGTATGTTGTGAAAATGCCTCAGAACTAGGCTTGTATGCTTATGTTTTTTAAATATTTATCATAAATTTAGATATATTTTTTTAGTGATTTCATACAAAACAGAAAGGTTTCAATATTTTAAAATCCACAATAAATATTTAAAAAACAAAAACATAGAAGCCTTGTTCTAAAGCATTTCCACAACATACTACAAAATCATTACTCTAGGTGAGGGTTTAGAGGGTGGAAAATGTTCTGATCCGTTGTAATCGTTTGGTACACAATCCGCTTAATGAGTGGCTACACCGTGTTCTTTACGCACTTTTTGCTACGCACAGCTACTATTGTTAAAACTGCAATCAATTATCGCCATTATTGTCATACCGATACGATCTAAAAATGCAAAGATTTCTTTTAAGAGAGTATTCCCTCTTAAAAGAATTCTTCTGGTAATGCAAGTGTACTTGGGTGACACATTACATAAATAAGTTACCGTAGCTTATACATTCCATGTGGTAGCCCTTTTAAAAAATTAGCATAAAAGTTTATTTTATGAGGGCTCCCAAGTTTTTTTAAATGTTGTGCCACTGTGTTTTCCAAACTATTAAGTTATTTTTTACTCATAGATGGCGCTACTATTTTTTACTACTTTACTTTCTTACTATTTTTAAACACATCTAGACATACGCTCAAATTACTGTACAAAATTCCAAACCTTAAGCTCTTATAGTTTTTCCGTAAAGTATACCACAAATATACACGGGGAGTGGCATATAGAGGGCTTTGTCACCCTCACAAGAAGCAAACTTCCGAAGCGAGCGAAAGCCCAGTAAGACTCTGGAATGAAATATCGCCAGCAGTATTTCCAGACCCATATGACATACAATCAAGAAGAGAATGTATTCATCCTTTAAGTTATTCTTAGTAGGTATAATAATAATATAATAATATCTATGGACTCATTCGCACCACGTTAGTCTGGCCCTATGCTCAGTACCCGAGGGACTTGTGTTACAGGTACCAGACAACGGAAATATATTTAATACTTTTATACTACACACACATTTAAGACTTTAATTATATGATACACATATTTAATATACATCCAAAATGCACAATCCTTGAAAACTTTTGCTCCGTCGGCGGGATTCGAACCCGCGACCCCCGGCTACCAACTGAACCACAGAGGAGGTATTCTTCTGCCCATTGTGTACTAGACCTTACATTAACAGACTCGGCCGGAAACAGCACAGCCTCCATTGTTTAACCATTATGGTACCAATTACTATCGAAACGGCGTTTTTAATCCAACGCCCATTGTGTACTTGTATTTGTGCAAATTATACCGGATTAAATTCTAGCTTTACTTAGATTTTAGATAGACTCGTGGAATTTAGTAATTGAAATGTAGAGGAGCCTATGTGCATTTATATTATACCTATATTACATACTAGCTGTTGCCCGCGGCTACGTCCGCGTGAAATTATTATCCTGTTTTTACAACATTTTTGGCTGTAGCGTGATGTTATATAGCCTTCTTCGATAAATGGACTAGCCAACACAAATATATTTTTTCACTTCCGGCCAAAAGTTTCTGAGATTAGCGCGCTCAAACACACAAAAGAAACCAGACTCTTCTTATATTATTAGTATAGATCAAGTGTTTATTTTTTCGGCGAAGTGGGTTAAATTTAATTTAATTAAATATTAATTGTATAGTCGCGTAAGGTTAAATTGACATATTTAGTCTGTAATGAAGTAATAAACTATGTTATTTAAAATGCGAATGTGAGTTTGTCTGTCCGTTTATGTTTTTAGACTACAAGTTCTTGTGGGCGAAACTGTAGAGTACCTGAAGTAAACCGTAATAAAATTTTGAATAATATTAAAATCTATCTTTTCTGAAGATTTCTTTAAATTTTAATTAGATTGACATCGAGGCGCGACAGTTTAACAGCCTTCCGGCCGTTTATATATGGAGTGCAAATTCTGTATATTTTATATACCTATTCTGTGAGTTTTCACACCATCTAGACTGTGCGTAGCCTAGTGGGTAACCTCTGGTTCGCACTCAAGAGGGTGCAGGCTTAAACCCGGGTAGAAATGTGTACCAATACGACATTTTCCGATATCAAATACATAAGAGCCATGCTTCGACACGAATGAGCCAGCTCGACCGAAGTGATACCACGGCCTCACATAAAACTGGCGTGAAACGGCGTTGTGCTGTGTTTCTTTCAGTGAGTGAGTTTACCGGTGGGCCAACTTCTCTAATCCCCGGTCCCTGTTCTCATTCCCTATTCCCGCTTGCGACTCTTTGGATGTTACCAGTGTCCATGAGCGACGGCAGTGTCTCTCAATCAGGTAACTGATCTGCTCGCTTGCTCCCTAAATATCATTAAAAAAACCTGAGTTTACTAATGACCGGAAATGTACTAAGCATGGTTTTGGTGATAGGTATATCTTGTCATACCTCATAATTCATAAAGAGCTTGTCACTCGTTCCAGCTGTCCATCTGTTAACGCCAACTTTTGCCGTGACAATGGAAATGTCCCTAATATCCTGTGTCCATGGGCGACGGCATGTTGTCCATCTCTTGAAACAATTCTGATTTCAAACATCAGAATTTTAAAGAATTAAAAAAAAAAGTATAATCTATTCTCAAGTCAATCACTAACATCAATTTGCCATAAACTTCTCGTTACCAGGACATCAAATAAAAAAAAACGCACACACACGTCACCCAGCAATAAATATAGAATATTTCGTGTATGATTATCGTGTCATGTCAAAATATTGTAGTGTGCGTGTTTTAGTCTGTGCAGCGTTTACTTAATTTAAATATGTAACGTAAAAGTATATTTTAAAGTAATATTGCTAATCCACGCTCCTCCTCCATATCAACTATAACTGGGAGAAATTTTATGCTTTTACGTTGACGCGTCTCTCGTAAAAAGGGGTACAAGTTTTCCGCTCGCGTATTAATATATTATAGGTATTAGATTAGTTCTTGCTCGCGACTACTTCCGCGTGAAATTTTATGAATTATTCCGTTTTACAATATATTTTTATTCTGTTCTGCTTCTATTGGTCGTAGCGTGATGTTATGACTTCCTCGATAAATGGACTAACCAACACAAAAAAAATATTTTTCAATTATGGCTTGTAGTTCCTGGGATTGGCGCGTTCAAACAAAAAAATTCTTTAGCTTTATATTATAAGTATAGAAGTGCGTTGCCGACGTTTTACGGCTACGGTAATAGGGG
>JAOTAV010004245.1:0-31331 GCA_026546445.1 Cyclargus thomasi | reverse complement strand
GGAAGACAGCTCCGTCAATTTTAAATGTTTAATTTAATTTTGCAAATTATACAAAATGTCCGCTACGAAATGTCGCTTCAATTACGGGATTTTGACGCAATTTAACCATAACAAACAAAATGTAATTAGCTTTGTGACTGAAATATTCGCCTGTTTTATCGCTTGAACAGACCCAGACAACGGAAATATATTTAATACCTTTATACAATACACATATTTTTATTTTATTTTATTATATTATACACATATTAAATACTCATGCAAGACCCAGGAACATTGAAAAACTTTTGCTCCGTCGAAAACGAACCCGCGACCCCCGATTAAGATATCAACGCGCTTACCAAATGAGCCACAGAGGACATGTCTAGTGATTTAAGTATTTAATAGAAAGGTCGATGTAAGAAATTAAGGTGTTCGATACCATTAAAGACAAAAATATAGGACGAAATTTGTATTTTGTTTTATATGGAAGCCCACCTTGAATTACTATTTTTATTGTTGGACTAGCTAGCGACTACGTCCGCGTGCTACTAAATAAATTATCCCATTTTTCCAACATCTCTTGATTACTGCTCGGCACCTCTGATTCGTAGCATAATGTTATAAATCCTAAAGCGTTCCAATAAATGGACTAACCAACAAAAAATAATTTTGCATTTCCGGCCAGTAGTTCCTGAGCGTTTAAACAAACTTTTCAGCTTTATACTCTTAGTATAGAAACTATACTAATATCTCTAGGCCTCTCTATATGATATCAACACATATTTTATGTGATTCGTCTAATCGAAATCTAGATTAACACAAAAATAATGGTTATACTGCAACATGCAATGGTGATACACCACAACGAAAGTTTGAAGTGTCAACATTTGATTTAAGGTGTAAGCAAACTATGCCGGGCCGCAGCGTGCCGGGTCTCAGCGGAAAAATCCGCCTCCATACAAATTGTATAGAGATTGATGTACGTATCGCACACCTTGACGGAGCGGGCCTCAGCGGCACGGCAAGCCTTCAACAGTACAACCATATTTAGCAGATTTGTTCTTTTTGATACAAATAAATAACGGTAATTTTTTTTTGTTGAAAATTGATATTATATAATAAATTAAGTAGATTTTAGTAGAATTATTAGAATATACGTTTTTAGCATATCGAGTCACAAGGGATTTAAAAGTGGTCACACTGACGCAGTCAAAATCCGTCAATGCGATGAGACCCGGCCCGTCAACAATGAGCTATAATAGCGCTGAGCCCGAACCGCCCCGGCCCGCCCCGGCATGGTCCGGAACGCTCCGTCTGAGTGGGCGCTTACCTTTAAAGTACACCTTTTCTAGCATTAAAAAGGTGAAGTGTAATATTGGGCCTATTGTCAGCAGAGCCTATACATTGTCAGTAGGCGTTTAATAGGGTCATTGCGTGCATGTGGGTAGTGATGTAGGTGCGAAAAACTGTTGACCCGGAATGATTTCCTACACGGTACATTTAAAGTTGCAATAATTATAGCCATATTGGGAAGTTATCTAAAATTGATAGAATATTAATAACGCTATAGAATTAATTTAGCTGTTTTACTTTTTGGTGCGTGAAGGTTAAAGTGTCAGCTCATATTCTGGATAAATACGATGTGTTTTAGGTTAACAAAGTTAAGGTTTAGTACCTATACAAAAACTGTACTTTGAATATATCACTCTTAATCGCGAAATCTTTGGATTTCACAAATAATTCTGTGCGCGATGCCTTTGGATACAAAATAGTAGGAAGTTTGTCTCATTTACCTCTCCTCTTATTCATAAAACATTTAAACAGTGCTTAACTAATCAAGGCTGTCCTAGGCTGTCCTTTTCTGCCGTGTGACGTTTTCTATATTCCAGAAAAGGATTGATATTAGTTAAACACTGTTTAAATATTATTATGAATAATGGGTGTAAATTAGCTCATAATCAATTTTTTGACGACCTCCGTAGCCCAGAACAGTGATCAGATCGCCCAGATCGCGGGTCGACAAAGCTTTTAATTATCTTTGGATGGCCGAAGATAACTCTTTCTCTTCAAAAATACTCCCCCTTGAAGACGTACATTAAATATTTATATCAAACTAACGGATCCGACATACGTTGTTCTCACAAACCATGTGACAATCTAAACCATTCTGAAGTCCTTAGGTGAACACACACAAAATAGGTCCAGTAATTTAGGAAGAGTTCAGTGAGAAACACGCACACACAAAAAAGTAATTTATTTTAAGAAAAAAAAATCTTGAAAAAAAAATATTATAATCAATACTATAGTTTATAATTAAAAAAAATAGTATTATCTTACTATATATAATTCATCTGTGAGTATGTCACTGAACTTCTCTTAAACGACTGGACCGATTCTAATGAAATTTTTTCGGTGTGTTAAAGGGGATTTGAGAATGATTTAGATTCACAAAATAGCTTGGCAGGACAACGTCTGCGGGGTCAACTAGTTTGATTATTTAATATTCAGCATGTATATAAAGTAGGTATTATTGTAAATTTTTCATTCACTCATTAAGTTTATTCATGATTATTCATGATTTTACTCCAATTCTGAAACCTACTAGGAACACTATCATTGGTTAACGCTAAACGTGGCAAGCCAGTCTCGGCTGTCGCGTAAAGAATTTTTCGACTTAGTGACGAATTGTGAATCAGATCCCTGGGCCCTACAACACGTTTTTTATCGATCTTTTATTGAATAACAGAATAAAATGCATGAAAAGTCCGATATGAAGACGACGTACATTTGACTATAAACTAAGAGATGGCAGCAATTTTTAGTAGGTATTTGAGAGAAGCTGAAACTTTGTCATGTATCTCTCCTATTACAGCCCAATACGTAACTGCAGACCTGGCTGGTGTAAAGCAGGGCTAAACAATTGCCACAAATAGGTACATTTTGTATAGTTTGGAAGCAGTTTTCGCAAACTAGTTTTGCACGCGACTGGCAATGTTAAAGCCCCCACTAAATGATCTAGTTTATAATTTTTTTCTATTCTTAAAATATTTAACTACAACATATAAAAACGGCATTATCGTAAATGATAAAGTCCTTTTTTTTCTTTTCTCTTAGAATAAAAAAAAAAAACATATAAAAATGCGTATTGCCTCAAATGTATTTTTGGATTTTTTATTACTTTAGGTAAAATGTAGGGTATGCCCCGCTTCTCATCAGCCAGGTCTACAGTGCCAAATTCGATAATAAGAGAGTTATATGACAAGGTTTCGGCTCAAATATTTACTCAAAATTTGCTATCAGCTCTCGGATTATAAGGTCATGTCAGTCAGTCACATTTCATACATATGATCGGCTATTTAAAAAAAGAAAAACGCGTTGACTTATGGCGCTTTGCCATGAGTACAATTGTGTATTTAACTTTTATTATATTTTTGTTACCTTTAACTTTTCCTTTTGTAACCTTCACTAGTACCTTTCGTTCATAACTCGATCGTATAACAGAATAACGATCAAACGGTAATTTACTTTTAACATTCCTCCGATTATGGCAGGTAACACACATTTCACTATTATAAACACGAAATCCAATTTAGATTACACAAAGGCCAAAGTAAATAGCACGAAAATATAATTACAGATAGAATCTATCACTGTTAAAGTGACTTAAAGCGCTATTGTTGAGGTTTTTATTGTTGTCATGAAAGGAACATCATTGTGTCGGTGAAGATATATTAAAATATTTGTTACTTATTGCCTGCGGTCCAGTGACATAACACAAAGCGCAGGGCATCGCGGGTATCCACGAACTGTTGTGAGGATCAACGCCTGGAGAATGCAACGCTCAAAAATAAACTTAACAGTCACGTTACAGTTAATAAAAGTCAAGAAAGTTCTGTCTGCGCTGACTCTGACTATTACGATAGATCCGAGCGCGTTCTTCACATAACGTCCCACATAATATTATAGCTTGACCACAACTACTGTACCGCACTCTAGGAACGTGGGACGGGGCGGGGGACGGATAAAAATACTACCGCCGTCGGCGTTGACGGCCAACTGACAGAGTAGCACGGCATGACAGAATAGTATGGTTACCACCATGGTAACTCTCCTCAGGCGCGCCTCATTCATACTCAAGGCGCAGTACAGCTCTTTCGGTCAAGCTATAAAAAGATTTTTTACGCTTAAAGAAGCTCCCCTCTTTAAAGGGAAAGGACACCAAAAAGGTCTCAGGTTCTGTTTAAAAATTTAAGGTACCAGTTGTACATACGTACTTACAATGTGGTCCATACGGTTTTACAACAAAAAAAATTAAACACCTGCTTAGCACTTGTTTTGACACCCAATATGCACATATACATATCTGCCGTCCTCGAGCTAAAATGCCGCTATATACAAAAAGTTTTTTTGAGTTATGAGCAAAAAACGCGCGTTGTAATTTGAGGAATCGTATATATATAACGACAGTATTAATTTTGATAACTCGATGACTATAAAAGCTAGAAAAATGTTGGTAATACACATCGATAGAGTTTTTTCTTCTGATCATTATGGCATCGAAATATCAAAATCCACCAGATTTTGGTAAACGGTTTTTAAGCTTGAGGGTGGCACATATTTTGATCAAGCCAAATTCTTTAAATAGTTGACACTTGACATACAGTCTAGGTATCGAGTATAATAGTTATTGTTATCGATGAGTAAATTTAAAACTTTTAATATTTCTCGAATGCAATCATCAAAAATTAATAATCTAATTATAGCTTTTTATTGCGTTAATGAACATCATAATAAAAATTGAATTACAATAAGGCTTCGCAATAAATCATCATAAATTTTTATTAACACTACGTTACTTAATGAGTTAAAATAAAGGTCAGATTTAATGCGAGGTAAATCGGTCGTGAATTAATTTGACTTTTATTAATAGGCACCGAATTAAAAGCCCATCATCGAAATCAGTTTAGTAACGTCATGTTACTATTGGACCTGTCAAATCATTCGTCAATAATGAAGGTAGCAGCCTTTTAAGTGAAGCAACACAAGAAAAAGTAACAAATTTATGCTAATATTATTATAAATGGAAAAGTGTGTTGGTTGTTTGTCCTTCTTTCACACACTAACGAAGCAATCAATGGGTTCGATTTTTGGCATAGACAAGACAAGGAATGCAGAATTACATGAACTAATTTTGGTCAAAAGACAACACGTTACCACATTTTCGTAACGCTTTGTCTTTTGACTCGTCTCGTTTTTTTCATGCGGGCGATGTCGTTGGCTAAAGCTAGTAAATAATAATCAAATTCTATATGTTAGTATGAGGGCCAATCACCGCTTACAGATAGTCTATTTATTTGACAGATAAAACTTTATTTGACAGATAAATCTTTATTTGACAGATTTCGTATGGAGAATCTGTCAATAACGTTGTGGATTTACTTACTGTTAAAGTTTCTGTTAGTCTAACAGAAACTTTAACAGTAAGGGGTGAAACAAGCACTAAAACTATTGAATATAATTCCGTTGTCTGGTACCCGTTACACAAGACCTTCAGATACTTACAATGGGGGCAGACTGACGTGGTGTAAAGCGTCGGTAGATATAAAAAAAAAACATTTATGCATCTTATTTTTACAAGTAGCGTTAAGAGTGGTCGTAAATACTGAAAGTGTATGCAAAAAGTGAAATTTACTTATCCTCAGCCGACAAGTACTAACAGACTACCGAGTTAATGAGAGAAAGTTAGTCCTAGAGTTTTTGCCGGGGAGTTTGATAAAGCGAAATAGGTTTTATCTCGTTAAGTACTTGTAAAACTTATTCACTAAATGGATTTTATTTCATTTGGTGACAAAGTGAAATTGCAAGTAATAAAAATTTTATAAAATAAAATTTTAAGAGAACATTAATAAAAAAAAGGTTTAGGTTCGAAAAACTATTCTCAAAATGACATAGTATGTTTATTGTATTTACAGTCATTAAAGTCACTAGTGCTCATAATGCTACACAATTACAGGTCGGCCTATGGTTGAAATTCGGCCATAAAATTATATTTGAATACATCGTGTAGAGGAGCTTCAAACATATATTTTTATTTATCTATTCTCAATTCCAAGGTCTCGTGTCATGTCAAAATATTGTAGTGTGCGTATCGTTTTATTTATAAAAATATGCTAGATTAAAGCATATTATAAAATAATATTGGAATGTCACGCTTCTTCTCCATGTCAACTATAATTGGAAGAAATTTCATACATTTATAATATTTGATTTGTGATTAAAAAAAAACAATAATATTTTAGTATACCAAGATGCAAGCTTATGCTCCATCTAAAATAATAATTTTGCTACGAGCTTTATTTTTACCGGGTGATATAAAATCTTAAAAATTAGGGCCGTATAAATGGAATCGTAAAATATATAATAGCAGAACGCTGTATGAATATGTCGGTCATAAAATCTTGTTCAAACATTCTCATATCTTTTACTCGCGGCGCGGTTATTCTTAAACCAGTTAGTGCTCGCGTTCTTCGTTGCGCAAAAATGTGTATATCACGTGGGAATCGTACATTTTACTGGGACAAAAAGTATCCTATATGTAACCTAGACCTAAAAACTATTAAACAAAAAAGATTTATTTAAATCCGTCCAGTAGTTCCTGAGATTAGCGCGTACAAACAGACAAACAGATAAACAAAAAAACAGCCATTTTTTGTCGATATGTGTTCTATTACCGTTCTTTAGTACACATTATTTAATAAAATATGTCATATGACCCTGCCGGAGACCTTTATACGACGTTATGAGAGTTTCGACAATTTTGCATTCGTTGGAAAGGCTGACTCCGAGAGATTTGTAGTAAAAAAAATCAGCAAAAGTTTCAAGAGAATAGATACTACGCCGACGGAGTCGCCAGCAACAGCTAGTATAGTAGGTATTCATATTTGAGAATTATTTCAGACTGAATATTCAGCACAGGGATAAATCATTATTGCGTTTAGTCGGAAACTGGTCATATGCTGCTGAATTGGTAATTTACATTCGAATCTACTGCGGATACGAGCAAGTATTGATATGGTAGAGATGTATTTAATATGTCCGCGCGCTTTTGCTTCGGCTATCCTCATAAATGAGCCAGCGAAACGTATTTAGTTCCGATTCCTAAATAATTATGTAGCGAATTGGTTTTCTGATCATTTTCACGGTTAGGGCAAAGAGTACATTGCGGTGATTTACCGCATTAGCGACGCACAGACATTACAGGCATGTTTTACAGTATCTATGTATTTATACGCGAGCGGAAAACTTTGTATCCCTTTTTACGAAAGACACGTAGATGTAAAAGCATGAAGTTTCTCCCAGTTATAGTTGATATGGCGCAGGAGTGTGGAATACCAATATAAATTTAAAATATGCTTTTATTTTACACATTTATAATAATTAAAACGCTACGCACACTACAATATTTTGACATGACATAATAATCATACACAAAATACTCTTTTGTTCGAAGTCTGTGATTTTTTTTATAAAATTTTAGGGGTTGGTAACGAGAACTTCATGCCAAATTGATGTCAATGATTGAATTGAGAATAGATTATATTTATAATTTCCTCACGATGAATTTTCATATTTATGGTCAAATTTCGACCTTTCTTCGAGGACAACCTCTGTTATTAAGAAATGCGTGAATGATTGATGCGCTGTCCTGCGAGGAATCTTATTGCGTTTTCACTGCAATTTAGATCAGGTATACAATGCGTAAGGCTATTTTCACCTGCACATGGACGCCGTACGGTCACCGTGTCGCGTGAAGTACGAGCAACTGTAGCTCTCAGAACTTTCAAATGCCACGGCGACCGTGCTTATATAGTATGATTACGGCTACCGTCTACACAGGACTGGCGCTTTCACATGAGCAAGGGTGCAACACGATAAGGCGACCCTTCGTATGTGAAATTGGGCTTTTAGTCTATTATGTGTCTTGCGGTTTTAGTGTGTACAAGAGTTCGCCGTTCGTTCGTTCTAAAAATTCAATCATCTCATCCTCCATATCAGCTATAACTGGCAGAAATTTTATGCCTTTATATCTACACGTCTTTCGAAAAAAGGGGTACAAAATTTTCCGCTTGCGTACTAATATATAGATATTGGAGGAAATTAAGGGAGAGCCAGTTGACGGATCTTTGCCATTTGGTCAGAATAATATGTCAATTCCATGTAAGTCGCGATCTGTCGACTGAGTTTGACATAACGTGCCTAAATTTCTTGGATCCCTGATCTGTATCTGTTTCAACTTCTCTGAATGAACGCGGCCTTATAAATTGATAGTTGAACAACGTTGTACAGTCAAAAATATATTCCCACGAAACTGTAGCAAATTACATCTGTGCTGAACAAAAAAACTGTGAAATGTAATTATTTCCAGCGCTTCTAAGAAGTTATAGAATAATTGCGTAATAGGCTACAACTAAATGTAAAGATACTCTTTCCGATCTTTTTTACTTTAGTAAATTTTAATAGACATAGTGTGCTGAATCAACAGACGATCGTACATAATACTATCAATATTTACTATCGAAGCATAGAGACAGGACGGACGGATAGACAGACGTATATCCAGTTGTCAAGACATTTCAGAGAAGCATTCTAATAAATTATTATTAACTATTATTCTAAATTACTTGAAGGCTATTGTAGATGACTTTAAAGAAAGAAAACTAACCTGGGTAAATCTTGGTCTCGAAGCTATTTCATATTAAAACTGAGCCGTGGCACAGTATTTCCCGAACTAAGTACAGTTTTCTTATTACGATTTCATCGTTCTCAATAATAAAGAGGCTTCATCCGGTCCGCTTCGGATGCATTTGTACGAGGGAAACGTTGGTGAATATTAAATATTTACATGTTTTAAGAAGACCCTCTTCTTACACTGAATTTACAATTTGTTTTGTGAAAATATACTGTAAATTAACCTCTAGTTAGTGCAGTAAGTATGAAGTTTATAAAAGATTATATAAAAATGTTATATCCTATCTCATGGTTCAAAGTATCCCAATTTCAAATAATTTTAATCGATACAAGTTTGAAAACACAGAAGTGTTTTATAATGATAATTATGCAGAGCGCAAGCGAGCAGACGGGTTTCCTGATGGAAAGCAACAACCGTCGCCCATGGACACTCGTGACATCAGAAGAGTCGCAAGTGCGTTGCCGGCCTTTATGAGGGAATGGGAATAGGGATAGGGAAGTAAGGCCACCGGTAAACTCACTTACAGAACGAAAAACACCACAACTTCGTTTCACGTCAGTTTTCTGCGAGGCTGTGGTATCACTCCGGTCGAACCAGCCCATACGTATCGAAGCATGGCATCTCCCACGGCGAGAGTGATTAAAGATCATAACAAAATAAAATTTGAATACCTAGATTTTAACCTGAAAGGGTCACACCGCAACGTGACGCGTAGATAGCTACGCTTATAGTAGTTGCGCCCAATTTAGACTCGCGGGCGATGAACCCTTTATCAAAAAAAATGTGTTATTTCTATAAAAACAATGATTGACCATAATAAAGTGTAACATAACAATTTTATTAATAGTGTGTGATGTATAATTTAGGCATGCATCTACGCGTAGCGCGCCACTGTAAACCAACCAACCAAACCAACCAGCCATTTGAACCAACTCTTGAATCGTGATATAATGAGTATATATTATTTTGCAGTTAAAGTGAGAATTACATAAGAATTAAAATAGTTTCGAAAGGATTCGTATTCCACTTCATTGATCAAAGTCTACCACTTACAAAGTCGGAATGGTGTTTTGATTAAATTTTCACGTTCTTTACCGGCTCCCAGCGAACAACTTTCGAGGCATTTCATCAAGAAAATTCTAGAAGACGTTGGCAATTTTTGTTTCTTTATTTTCGGGTGCTCTTGTAGCCATTACAAATTGTGGACATCTGTGTAAAAACCTCATAGAAAAAAAAACTGTAAAGAAAAGACAAATACAAAACTTTAAAAACATATATATCCGCTTAATAAACTCTTACTTTAGGTATTCTAAAACAAATTTATAATAGGCGATATTTAGTTTAGATTTTCTAATGAGTAGAATGTAACAAAGCCGCCGTTGTACTATTCTTAGTCCTATAGCATTAATAAAATTCCCTACATATCTCTGAACTGGGTCATCTGACCTGTGTCCTTGGTGCACTAGAATATTACTATTAGCCATAGTGTAAATATTTGTAGTATATGCATTAGTGTAGGGTACTACGTAATATTATAGTAATAGAGGGTAGTTGCTGAAATTGTAATAGTCACTGTCTTGACAGTTAACACGCAGTCTGTGTCCGACCGCCACAGATAGTGGAAGTGTGATTGTGGAGTAGTGAAGTGATTGTTGTTTCAGTGCAACCCTACTTTATGAAGAGACGCGGAACGCCACATTATTAAATACTGGATGTTGCCTGCGGCTTTGCTCGCTTGGAATCGAAAGTCGCGTAAAAACCACGTACTGGCGCCGTAATTATAGTGCATGCTATATATCAGAGATGGCGCTGTATTTGTGCTTTTTCTAAAAGTTTTCCTGAAATTTCTTAGCCAAAAATCTCACGGAGCCCGAGACCTTTTTAAAGAATGCAAAACTGTGGAAATCGGTTTGTGCGTTTTGAAATTATAGCGTCAGTAAGGACAACCAGACTTATTTTTATATAATAGAAAACTAGATGAAGCCCGCAACTACGTTGGGCAAATTAGTTTATCCCACGGGATCCGTAAATTTTTTTGCGATAAAAATTATCTCTCAGAACTCGAACTATAACTACGCCAAATTTCAGCAAAGTCGGTTTAGCCGTTTGGGCGTGAAAAGGTTACGGACAAACAGACTAACTGACACACTTTCACATTTATAATATTGATATGGATAAAAACTTTGAATGAAATCTTCTATGAAATGTATCAAACAATGTTTTTGCACATTTTGGATCAGTTTAGACCACGAAATCGAGTACTCCCATTCTATTTTTAATCCCCCTTTTAACCCCTTTAGAAGACGAATTTTTAATTGAATTGAGTCACAGTTTTAAAACGAAAACACTGCGCATACTACAATATTTTGACATGACACGATTATCATACACGAAATACTCTTTTGCCTATTGTTGAGGTTTAATTTTTTTTAATAAATGGCCTGGTAACGAGACCTTTATGCCAAATTAAAATATGTGGCTGAATTAAGAAATATTGATGGTCGAATTTCGACCAGAGGGCGGCTTCTAGTACATATAGTTCAGGACAAAGGATGTTATATAATGATATAGATGACACAAATATTCAAGTCAATATAATAGGCCCGTGTTTCGTGACAAACTTAAGAAATAAGGTAATAAATCAAAGTCGTGTTCACCGAAAAAAATACAAAGTTTGTACACATTAAAATATCGTTATATGTGACCCTTAGGTTATTACCATTAGGACAAAAGCCAAAAAAATATTGATCATAAAGAGTTTAGGAGAGTAGATAATTAGATAATTAGAAAAAACTTGGAATTTACCGAAGGATAGTAAAGAAATCTTAATTATTAGGTGTATCATTCTTCATCCGCGAAATACAAACGCTTATCCGAGAAAGTGTGTACTAGCAATAAAACGCAGCTTGCGAGAAGCTGCGCATTTTTGAATCCCTATGACAATGGTTTCTACAAAGTTTTCTTGACTGTGACAGATTTTTAAATAATATTTTACGGTTTTGGTTTTTTTTTTAATTTACATGGGACATGTATGCAATTATGAATAGTCAGTTCTTTAGTTGCAGCTTTACAGTTGCACATCTCAACTCATAGATGGCGTTAATAGTACAATATTATATTTTTACTATTATCAATAATATTATTACACGAATTATTATGGTAAGCCCCAAACCTATAGCTCTTATAGATTTTCCGTAAAGTGTACCACAAAAATGTACGGGGAGTGGGACTACATTCTACTTTATAAGGGCTCGCTTCGATCCCCCCAGTATATAAAAGTATGATGTCAAATAACGTAAATGTTAAAAATTAAATATTAACTCTCATTATAATAACTGTCGTAACAACGTTATTATGTTACGGCACAGACAGAGCCGCGATGAAAGCCAGATGAAAAATAATGCCTAAGCTAATATTAACTTTGTGAAAAGCTAATTAAAATATCCTAAAGTAATTAAGTGAAATCGCCTTTTACATCTTAAACTTTTCGCAGCTGTGGTACCTTTCAATGAAATCTAAATTAAACTTGGATAAAACTCTTGTTTGTAAGCCTCAAATTAACTTCAGGTGATAAGCATTTTTTATTTACTCTGAGCTCTATTAAATAGCAATTCTGTCTTCGTTCCGTGGGAAGAAAATATTAAAACGAAAAATCTTTCTACATTCTATTTGAGAACCACAAAATTAGGTATACTTAATGTTTTTAATCATTACAGAAATAACACAAATCTTGAAGGTATTAACGTGAAAAAAACATCAATTTTATTAATCTTTCTATCTACACTTTAAACAAAAAAAAGTTCGTTAAAACTTCTTCCACAAGATCTGTATTTTTTTTATCAATTCATAAACAAACTGGTAAGTCACATTGCAATTTTAACATTCATCAGAAGCGTATAAAAGTATCATCCTAAAAAGTTTTCTCCCCGAAGTTTCCCAATTTAAACTTTAATTGTGATATTTCAATACGAAGAGAAAAATTCGACACATTTTTTTTTTCGACTGTACCCAAATTTGCAGGATCTTTTATTTTATTGCGCGAGTGTAGTGAGCCCTCTACTCCTACTCCCCGTACATGTTTATCGTACATTTTACGGAAAAAAATCTAGTTTTAAATTAATCATACTTTTTTGCAAAGACTTGCAAGATTCAGCTGACACGCGGCATTATGTTGCAATCTTTTATAAATAGAATTGTGTACACGCACCCTAAATAAAAAAAAAATCCTAACAATATTATTTTTTGTATTGTGTAAATGCTAGCATATTATATGCACAACATACATGCTGCCGTAGTAAAATAAATAGAAGGCCTAATATGTACACAGTTCTTCATCTGCTCTCTTCGCTCCTCTGTGGTTTAAACGACTATTTTATTTCCAACGGAACGTCTAACCGAGTCCGCGACTGAAAAATCGGTCTCATTCAAAATTTTCGGTCCGAAACTCAAAGAACAAAGACATTGTAACAAAGGCGACCGCGATAACAATAAGGGCTCCCAGATCTTTGGCTCGCCTTTTTATTGTTGCTTTACCTTTTTTGAGTGGAACCACTCTTGTTTAATAATCTCTTTTCGATGTAATATTAAAAAGAATTCGCCTTTCTTGGCGAGCTCTTCAAATACCATTAATGTAAAGTAACCGATATAAACAAGTTAGCTGTTATACGATGACATTTTCGATTTACTTGTTTGGAAATAAATTGTTTTTAAAATAATATATTATAATTATAAAATAAATTGGAAGGATTAAGGTAATAAATTGTTCTTAAAATAATATATTATGGTGTGTGTTTGTCACTGTTTTCCTCCCAGACGACTAAACCAATTTTGATAAAACTGTGTGCAAAGATGAATGGTTTGGATTCACAAACCAATAGAGGCAGCACAACGTCTGTCTAGTGTTGTATAATAATTAACCTAACAATTACTAGATTTCATTATTTGTTTGTATACATAACATTCTCAACTTTCTTGAAAAGTTTTTTTTATAATATAACAAAGTATAATATTTTAATTATAACAAAGAAATACTATTACGATAGGTTGATTACACTAGATGAGCACTTAATATTATTTTATTCATCCACTAGATGATGCCAGCATCGCGCAGGAACCATACATTCGGGATAAAAAAAATATCCTATGTCCTTCCCTGACACTTCAAATGTCTCCATGTCTGATATCATCAAAATCGCTTTGAGCAAAAGCGGTTTGAGCGTAAAGAGGTAACAGACAGACAGACGGACACACTTTCGGATTTAAAATATTGGTAACAACAATACATAAATGGTACTACATTAGCCTATATAAATATTTTATTTATCAATTTCTAATGCAAAGAAAAAACATTGCTACTAAAATATAAAGGTCCAAAGTTTGTTGTTAAAATTCACAAACTAAAAAGGCCCTTATCCTAAATAATCTAAAGTAGAACAACTTAGATGGCGCAATTTAAGTTACACGAACCAAGAAAGGGGTTGATAGGACCCGATATAATCTAAGGCTTCACGCTCACTTGGTATAGACTTCCCTATGAAATGATAAAGCAACGTTCATTCACAACTTCAAATGCAAAAAATTAATAGAGGTTTGTAAATACGCGTTGATTTCTTCAAAGGTGGATAGTCCAAAAATTTGTTTGTAATTATCATAACGGACTCTTTCGACGAAAATTTTACCAGAATTTTTTTTTCGAGAATAACAGATAATACCAATTTATTAATTATAATATCTTGTAAGATTTTTGTTTAATGGTAATAAAAGGAAAAGCATTTTTTCAGTACTCTTCTGTTATTATAATTATAAAGTATATTTTTTTAATATGGTCTGAATCATAATATTAAGCAAGTTGACCTAATTTTCGTGTAAATCTTTTTGTAGTAAATCGTAGCTCCCGTCGACAACATCACTGACTTCGACTAAATACAAAGTGATCGTAAAAACAAACTAAGCTCGTTCGACCAGGCGACGAACCTAGCATTAGTATCTGAAATTTACGCGCCATTTTATGCGCCACTCGAATTTCAATGAAATGGCGGAACCATTTTGGGGCGAAGTATCCTTTGCTATAAACGGATTTACGGAAATCCTACCCACTATACTTGTGGTTTTTTGTTCGGATCCTTAGATTCTTATCTGCTAATGGTATATAAAGCGTCGATTTACAAGACATGCCAAAAATGTCGAATGCCCACTGACTTGTAGCGCATGCCTGTAAAATTCTTAGTCCCCTCTAGATATAAGGTATAATTTAAAGAAAAAATCATTATTACGTTATCTGATATTCCACTGGTTGATTTATTTGGACGATAAAACATTTAGTGCTAAGGTAAATGTAATTTTCCCGTGACAACCGTTCTTCGCGTTGAGATTAAAAAACTTTTCCCCAGCGGCCTGTGACAAGGAAGAAATAATAATGAAATTTTTGGGGCAACCCTGGAGATGATTGTCGCTAACTTCATTAAAATATTAGAACTCTTATCGCTGATTAATTTTTCAACTTCATATCTTAGTTTTTTATTTATACTTCGATTGTTGTGAAATTTTTCTATGCAGTAATCGTATTGTAATGGAAACTAAAATAAAATTCTACGCCGAAATCTGTAATATTGTAATATTAAATACGTTTCTACGTTTATTTAAAATAAATTTATATAGGAATCATTAAATAATGGCTCATATTTCAGTGAAACCGAATTTTGTTTCATACCCTTACTCCTTAACCTTTAACGAGACAATATTTTTGCGGATACTAATGCTATAATAATAATTTTATTTTCTTCCCATTCTGGAAACCTAAGTTACATTGTATGTAAAACCCTTATACGATATTACGCGTTGTAAAGGTTTTAATGAAAACCTTCATCTCTTATCACTATTTAATCCTCTTGAGGGTTGAATTTATCAAAATCCTTTCTTAGTGGATGCCGAAGTCATAACCAACATCTGATCTCTGCTTTGCATTGATAGATCATTGTCAGTCAGTCACCTTTAAGTTTTATATACGAGTATTTAGATATAATACTATCAAGAATAATTAAATTTGAAATACAAGCCTTCGTGATCTGAATAGAAATGGAAAATTAAATGTAGTTCGGAAGCACTAGCTGGCGTATGGCCAACAGAAACGAAGCAGTATAACCTGTGGTTTATCGGCAAATTAATAAAACCATACTAGTAAAATACTAATTAATTTTTATATAAATCAGCCAAGCTAAAGCGTTTAACTTTAGCGTCTTAGTCTAACCTCTAATGGATGCTATACACTCTCGCCGAGACACAGCGAGACCGCCCAAGTGTAAATAGTTGCACTCGTCTCGTCTCGCCTTTTAGTTCTCGTCTCGCCGCTTGTGAGAGTCATGTCATGAGACTCTCGCCCGAGAGCTCTCTGCGAGAGTGTACAGCCTACATTAGATTCTTTTGATTTTTCCCAACTGCCAAGAAAGGGCAATGTTTCTCGCAGACGAGTCTCCTGATGGAAAGCGACTGCCGCCTCCCATGATCACTTGTAACAGCTGAAGTATTTAATTAAAGAAAGGATACGGGATTCGGGTTAGGGAATGAGGGGTATGAAACTTGAGTATTGGATTGACAGAATTTAGCTAAAGTGACTATGTGACATGATTTCTTAAAATAATTATAAAAATGACATTTTTATGTAGTAATTATGTTTAACCTATTTTAATGATTTAATTGAAATATATAATTTCAGAAGTAATTTAATATTAAATCAATTTGCTTCGGGAACAAGGGAGCCGGGCATAAATCTGGAAGAGTCCATTACTGACTCAGGAAATAATATTTCCTGTCGTAATAAACTTATGTATTTCACTGAATTTGGATTTTTTTACAATATCATTCTGACGAATAAGGCCTACAATTAGGAAAAATATGATTTATTTCGTCGTGGTCTCCAGTTTTCGGGAGCAGTTAACTAAGCTTATATCCGTAAATTTTCGTCTTTGAAATTGTTTTCTCTCATTTGTTTGGACTTTTTTCGTGACAAAAGAGATTACGCCATCCATCTTGTGTCCCGGGTAAATTAATGTTCGTGATAGAATCTTATTAATTATGCTTGTTTCCTTATCTGTCGCGCTATTTGGAGTGTTAATGGTAACAAAACTTGGTAATTTAGTTGAACGTGCGGACGTTTTTTATTTTGTTTAAGGGGACACCCGAGTTGTTATGCTATTAATGCTATTATTCATGAGGAAGACATAGGTGAGCACAGTGCGCACGATGGGGAAAAAAGAACCACCGATGGTCAGCGGCACGCAAATTGTCACTTTTCTAAATAGCCGGGGAGGTGAGAGTGCTATTTTTGTAGAAACTCTAGCGTCGTGGGGACCTAGTACGTTTTGTAGTTGCGTAAAACGTTGAAAATTATAATAAGAACATTTTTTATTTTAGCAGTGGCATAAGACGCTACAGCGGTTGTAAGATTATGAAAAAGAAATTTTTTGAATTTTTACATCGAAAATTAATTGGACGCAGATTTTAGACAGCAAAGCCTAAAGCATTTATATGAATGTGACATAAAATATGAGAGGGTTGGTTACGATATTATGAGGCTTTGTGGTTCTATGTTACTACAGGCTTATCTTACATTGAAATCATCAGTGATTTATATGAAATTGTTCTTTGGCGTATTTTTAACACCCCCTATCTTAATCTGACAGTTTCGATAACATTTCAGTACTTAAAAATAACGTTTCAAGTACCAGTAAAAAGTAAAATAAGATTTTTATACCATGACTAGGTTTTTCCCGCGGCTTCACTCTCATTAAGTATATTTAAACTTACAAACCCTACTTCACCCTCTGGGAGTAAAATCACCCAGCGAATAAATGTTATAATAGTAAAAATAAAAAAAAAAATCTTGTTACTCATCTAATATATAAAATTCTCGTGTCACAGTTTTCGATGCCCTACTCCTTCGAAACGGCTTGACCGATTTTGATGAAAGTTTTTGTGCTTATCTGGTATCAGTATGAGAATTGGCAAACATCTATTTTTCATCCCCCTAAATTATTTATGTGGCAAAACAACGTTTGCCTAGTGCTAGATAGTGTTATTATAAATAAGGCTTATAAACTTTATTTCCATCACAAAACTAACATGATTATATTTTTATGTGTAATTAAAACATATTTTAATAAAATTGTTTTATTTTCTCTAAATAATATAGAGCAAACATATTTTGTTTTAGTAATACAGTATAATATTCTAGACAACGGATTTTTTGCTAACAAAATATAATGTATTTGTGAAAAAATTTCTAGCTGCAACCGTGAAATAATATACCATAATATCGTATACATTATGTATGAGCGTGAATACCGAGCACTTTCTTTGTCTGATGCCGTTGAAAATGATCCTGGCATTTAAACGCTAGCAACATAGAGGTAGACTATAATGTTTATCTAGTACTTTGGCTGTGTCATTCCTAGCTTTTTAATGCAAATACCCTTATTATTTAAATTTTCATAGAATTTGCTATCGTGGATCAGGCAAATGAAACTTCTTAAGTTTATACTTAATGAAACACACTTCTTGCACTTTTTCCAATATCTTTTCTTAGATTTTACGAATTTTTAATACATTCACGACCGGTTTCGACAAAGTTATCATGAGGACTTTGTCGAAACCGGTCGTTTAAAATCTAAGAAAATATAGTGGAAAAAGTGTGTTTCATGAAGTATGAACATGAATTTTCACCATGAATCAACAGTACAATCAATCACAATATATTCTTAAGTTTATTTCTACAAAGATGAAATTGTATCAAAACTTGTTTATTACCTAAGTTCCATATAAAAACCTAAATATATAGTGTAAAAAATTTCGAGCTTACAAAATATTGATACTTGTGTCAATAATATCAAATAATGTAACAACAAGAGTAATTAAGGTCGTCTTTAGTTGGAACATAAATAATTTAGTATTTGCGCACTGAATTAAACCTAGAGTGAAAAGGGTTAAGGATGATAAATACTACTTATTTCGCCCTTTACTAATTCACACTCTATGTGTTATAAGAAGCTCTACTTGCCTAGCCCCCTAATCCTTATACTTACAGAGGTAAGAAATTATAAGCTTGTATTGTATTATATTATATTATACTAGAGAATTCTCGCAACAACGCAACGGCGCCAAAATTCGATAATTGCGCGAAAAATTTGCACTTCTGTGGGATAAAGAGTATCCTTTGTCTTTCCCGGGGCTCAAAGTATCTTCATACCAAATTTCAGCAAAAGCAATGCAGGGGTTCGGGCGTGAAGTGATAACAGACAGAGAGAACAACGTATTATAAATGCGAAACTTTCGCATCTATGTTGCAGATTACTATGGTTTTTCACCCACAGCTTTTGGACTTAGAATGTAGAAATTTCGTACAGCAAATCGTGATTTTTGTTAAACGTGTAATATTCAAAGTAATTATGACCGTAAAATGTCCTTGTTCTGCGTTCAACGTTACAGTAGTACATTTTACCTTTACATTTATCATCTAACTGATCTGAGGAAACGTCAAAAATAATACGTATTAAAATATTCAGAGTCCGAGTAAACCTGCCTTTCCTTTAAAAGAAAAAACATTTTATTCGACTAATCTCTATAAATAAGTAAAAGCGGATGAAAAGTTTTTACCTCTCCTTCTTAAGTATTTGAATCTTCGCTAACATTATCTTGTTTTTCAGCAACTCTACTAATCCCTCCTTTTGAGATTCTTTTTTCGATTTTGTAATCATAGTACTTCGTAAGATAAGTAGGTACTTACGTTTGTAAATTTTAAACATTTTTCAACTTAAACATTTTCTTTCATAATATTTACAATGAACTGAGATTTATGAGCTAAAGATAAACGAGAGTATACAGCATTAATAGTATTTTTATTCGTTCGCTATTACGATTTTTTTCTTGCATCTTAGATCAAATCTTTTGCTGTGAATACACCATCTAAAATTTATTCCTAGGTTATTGAAGGACCTATTTTTTTTATTTTGACTAAAATATATTTTAGTTATGATCTTTGATCGTCGATCAAATCGTGATCTTGGTTTAAAATTGCGCGACCAAATTACTTGAGTCTGCCAACTGGCTCTAATTCAACTTTTCCCCTGATAGTACAAGACGCGCTTCATATTTCCCAAATCTCATTATGTTTCGAAATACGGTGATGTAATTTGTGTCACTGGAGTTCAGACAATTGGAAGCAGCTAAAGTGTTATGCAAGAACTACAGTAGACAATAAAACATAGTATTCCTTGTACGCCCCTCAGTCCGGAACATCGTGGGAATTCGCGATTCAGTACCTGAATACCAATGAAGTTTTTACTCGAATCGCATTATGCTTTAACCGTCGGAACGACTTCCATGATAAAAAGGGAATGTTTAACAATTCACTAATGCTTTAATGGAAAAGTGGAGAGTGGATATTATTCAGTCAAAAAGATCGATTTATTTCTGGCTCTCTTCAACGAATTCGTTGGCTGACTTTTTTTTTCGAGTCCTCTTTTATTTAGTTTAGTTAATCCACTTTTTGTGTGTTTATTCGCTGGCTCGGATAGCCTACGCAGAATACATAATATTTTCGACCTTTTAAAATTATACTATACTCGTATATCTAAATTAAGAAGTAGGTAAGTTTGTTATCTTAAATTATATTTTCTACTAAGTTGCATCTTTCAAAATGTCGTATCGAACAATTTCAAGAATATTCTAGCATTCATTTTTAGAATATTTGCTGCAGCTCACGCTATACAAATATTCGCAAAGCAGTGACATTCCCGGATAAAATCGATCAGCTATGTTTGAAATTTCTGAAGGTCTTGTGATTTTACGTTCAAAAATTTCACGTGATTTTAACTGCTAGTGCAGAAATCAACATACGTGGTTGTGTTTGGTAAAATTTATTTTGCGTTGAAAAAACGTAGCGGCTACGACGTAGCACGTCGTAGAAACCACACTATCTTTGTCAAACGATTTATTTTATAATATGAAATGCCTAATCTTAATGGACTTCTTCAAGTAAGACTATATCTTATTTTTAATATTTTTATGATATTTAGGGAGCAAACGAGCAGACGGGTAACCTGATGGAAAGCAACTGCCGTCGCTCATGGACTCTTGCGACAACCTTTATGAGGGAATAGGGATTGGGAATAGGAATAGGGGATTAGGGAAGTTGGGCCACCGGTAAACTCACTCACCGAACCAAACACAGCACAATGCCGTTTCACGCCAGTTGTCTATGAGGCCGTTGTATCACTCCGGGCCGGCAGATTCGTGCCGAAGCATGGCTCTCCCACGGCAATGAGCATCTGAATTACGTACTTGAGATCGGAAAATGTCTCATTGGTACACGCCTCCACCCTGATTCAAACCAGCACCCTCTCGAGTGCTCTTACCCACTAGGCCACGGACGCTCTAATGAATGAAAATAGGGGGGCAACGAGCAAACAGGTCAACCGACGGAACGCATTTTTTAAATTCAAACGAAGGTTGGGACAAGGCTTCCTGTAAAATTACTCCCCCGACAAAACACAGGGTAAGCTGTCTCAATTCCCACCTCGGTTTTCTGTGTGCCTTCAGTCGAGCCAGTTTATTCATATGGCTTTTTCACATGGTATAATACATAAGTACTGTAGTAAGATTCATTAAAACACAATCCAAACAAACCGCGATCCAACCGATAACCGATACAATAATAATAATAATAATAGACAGCTATTGGGTAAATCTTCCAAGTCAATACGGGCTTATGATAAGGCTTAAGCGTGCCTGTTGGGAACGTTTTTGCAGTAACCCTTAAAAATGGCCGTAACCTCGACTTGACAGACAGACAGCGTGACGAGGGTTCCCTGGACTCGTCGGTGCCAGGACGTGACTGCGGTAACGGAACTGATGGGTGGATGTCGATTAGGCATTATAAAAGTTTTTTTTTACTGACCCCGCGTTAGGAATGCTTCAAATGATAGACTTTAGGGACCAACTATAAAGTACGCTACAGTTATAAACGGAGGAGAGGTAGACGAAATGTGACATGGTGTGACCCCCGTAGGGATGTTCTTAGTTTTGTGACATCATATTTAAACTTATATAAACTTAATCTTGATATTGGAAACATTGGGTTGGTCTCAATTTTTTCATGTGAAATTGCAAATTTGTGACATCACAACCTGTGACAACGGGGGGGAAGGCTTTATAAATCATCAAATTATTGTGACATATTATGAAGTGTAGTTTGTTAAGTAATATATTCTTAATCCATACTAATATACCTATTAGTATGAATATAAATAAAATAAATAAACTGAATAGGCTTTCAGCGTAGACTCAAGCAAGGGACACTCTGGTGGAACAACAAAACAGTTGTTTTCGGGTTAGACATTTGCTTAGCAATACTGGTTCTTAAATATATATTACAGGTCGACCTGTGGTCGAAATTCGACCATAAATTTAATCCATCGTGTAGAGGAACTATAAAAATATAATTTATTCTCAATTCAATCAAATTTTTTTTGGCATAAAGGTCTCCTAATGCTATTAAATTTTATTTTTAAAAAATCAGACTTCAACCATAAACAAAAGAGTATTTCGTGAATGATTACCAAGTCATGTCAAAATATTATAGTGTGCGGAGCGTTTTATTTATTAAAAATGTGCAAGACTAAAGCACGTTTTAAAATATTATTGGTATTCCACGCTCTTCCTCCAGATCAACTATGAGTGGAAGAATTTTATGCTTTTACGTCTACGCGTCTTTCGCAAAAAGGGGTACAAAGTTTTCGTTCGGGTATTAATATATAGATTAAAAATAATATATCTATAGAGGCTACATTATTTTTAATTGCATTACTTTTAATAAACCCTTAAGATATAAGCGTATAGAGGTTTATTTGAATACAACCATTATGGTTGTTCGAATTAAAAGTACTGCAATAAGACATAAAGTAAATTTATACCCTTACACGTCTTAATTTTTTCCATTTCAGGTCCGACCCTTAAACGACGCCAATGTGAGCCGGACCCAGTGCAGTGAAGTGTAGTGTGTAGTTATGTTAACGTGAGGCCATGGTGAGGCCACAGTGGGCTCGCGCTCTAGCCTGGCTGGCTACCCTCGTGGCGCTCGGAGGGTCGGCCTACACGGACACCGAGGACTTCCTCAGCGACCTTGATAAACCAGGTACGCGGGCCTGAAGATGGTTCATTTTTTTATGGTCCATTTTTTACAAGGTCTATTAAAATTGATAAAACTTCGGTGTGTATGTAAACCCTTATTATGAAGTTCTTTGTGAAAATAGCGGCGCTGAAAGCAACAAAAAAAATTGCTTGGGCAATCTCATATCGCGATGTCACTTGTTTATACAGATCTATATCGATCAGACAGATCAATAGTTGAGGGGATCCAAACAAACCTTAATGTATTATGACTTACATTTGAAGACATAACTGGAAGAAGCGCATAACTAGCAGTTTTTAAACTGTAAGTTATGCGCTTCTAGGAAGAAGCGCATAATATATGTCTTCAAATGTAAGTCATAATACAGTAAGGTTTGTTTGAATGTGAAGTTTTTAGGAATAGAAAAACTATTACAAGTCAAAAAAGTAAATATAATATAGCTTACTATACGCAGCATATTTACATTTTTTATGCATCAGCTAGATGATCAAGTAGCTAAGTTTTAGGGGATGTTAATAAAAGAGAAATTACTGATTGCTCCGGTAATGTAACATGTTAGTTATCTGGTTCTTCCACATTTTATACCCTTATATTTTAAACGTAAGTTATCAAAGACGAATAGTTTGATAAGAATAGACAGGTCATAATTAAATCCATTCCGAAATATTAAATTGGAGTACAAAAATTAACTAGACACTTAAAATTTTACGACGGTCTTTTGTGTCAGAATTATTTTCACTCTATGTTTTGTATTCGTATTGTTTGGAGCATTTAAACTGAAAGTTCTGTAAATAATTTTATGGCTACACTAAAAATACACCACAAAAACAAAGACAGTTACATAATTTGGTATGGTTTAAGAATAATGTATATTAGCATAAGCATTCATGGGTTGAACCGGCAGCTTCGGAAACTATTGTTTTATGAACCAAATCTGAATAAGCGAACCCGTCTCAGCAGGGCGTAGGATTTTATTGACGCAGTAAATATTATATTAACAATTGAAGTTAGCTGTTGTTTTCACATTTTATTATTATTTTATGATAATCTGGTAGCGTACTCGCCATTGTAACCGTAATAAAACTACCGACTTCTAAACTTGATGTTATTAAAGTCAAGGCCTATTATAAATTACACGGCAGAACCATTTCTGATATTAGAAAACATTACCAAAAGTGAAAAGCGGTCAAGCGAGATTGGACTCCGCTAATATAGGATGCCGCAGCAGCAAGTATGTAACATGTTTATGGAATCAAAGTATTATTTTTTATATTTGAGTTGATTGTGTGTGAGAATAATTGCGTTTAATGAAAAATTACCTGCTTAAGTAATAAAATTCATTATAATATGAAATGTACTCCGTATGGGCATTTATGTTAAAACAAGGTTAGATACACGAGACATCTACATTGCACTCATAAATATAAATATAACAAAAAAGCTGTTGGTATATTTAACTCAGGGTTCCACAATAATGCCGTTTTTATTTTTGTGTGATAGCGTTGACGAAAGGACGTCATGATTCTTGTCACCTCTATCTTTAAACATATTTGAGGGTTTCGAAAGTTTTTTTAATGCTTGGAAATATTAAAAAAAATTATTTAAGAGAGTTGTATAAAACCTTTACTATTCACAAATATGAGCTCAGAGTCATAATTGGGTTTTAACTTCCCTTGGTCAAAAAATCTTAAATATCTATACTGCAGTTCCTTTTTTGGGTAGGTCATCAGGCAATATTTTATTTTGGATTCAGGTTTAAAGAACTTTATTCTCATTAAGACTAAGGTCACTTACATGAGAACGGGAAAAAACATAAAACAAACAATTCTTTATGTTTATATGTGTTGTTCTCGAGATAGTTAAATCCATTTTAATTTTTAAACTTCTTTAAAAATAAATACTAAACACAACGCTGAGTTGTTACAGTTGGAAGATCAACATATTTTATAACGATCGCGTCCTGACGGACGGAACCCTAGAAAATGGAGTTACGACCTGATTTCAAATACAAACTTTTTACGCTCACACAATTTTACTTCGGCTTTTATTTTTTATGTCGGATGCTGCATTTGTTTTGTTTGTTAATAGTTAGTGAGATGGGTAGTAAAAAGTTGAAAATTTTATAAGTGGGATTCAAAATTGAGATTGTAGGTAACAACATTTTTAGGTTACGATTCATAAAATTCCACAAGTGTTTGCCAAAAAAGTTTCTATTCAGCAGCAAATATAGGTTAGTGAAGGCAATAAGAACAAATAAAATTCGCTTTTTATTATTGCTTCTCGTGCTTCGTGTTGCATGTTTGTAGTCATAATAACAACTGTTAGGTATTAAATGCTCATACACGATACTAATAATAATAGCAAAACTATTAGCCAAAGCGGCGGCCGTACTGCTTAATGCTACTGCATTTGTATTAGTTGCTATTTTAAACTTTATTTTTTTTAATTTCATACTTGAAATATTTTTGACGATATCTTTTATGTCAGCAAATACGAATGCTTATTTCCCATTGTAATTATCTGCTTGTCTGTCTATGGCAACATAACGTCCAAATAATGAGACCGATTTTGATAAGTTTTTGTTTGAAAGCTGACATAAACGAGAGTGTTCATAAATCATTATTAATTTTATGTTGGAAAATCATATTTTTACGCAATTTTCTAATATTACGCGCACGACACCGCGGACGAAAGCTTGTATTTTATAGATTGACCCCCCTATTTATATATTGCCCCCCCTGTTGTTTTTATAGAAAAGGACTGCGAATTTTGAATAATAATAATTATAATAATCAAATTTCTTCAAATCAAGAAAAGATAGACACATGGGCACAAAAATCCCTACATGGGCGCCACCTTGCTAACTTGACGAGCCTGAATATAGACAAAAAAGCCTCGAACGCATAAACAAGGTGAGATATTTCCTGAAACTGAAGGATTTATGATGGCGATCCAAGATCAGGTTCTAGATACGAAAATTTATAGGAAACACATCATACACACTGCTGATGTAGGGAGCGACCATTGCCGACATTGTCACAAACAGCCCGAAACGATACAACACATTACCGGCGCTTGTTCATCGATCACCCATACTGATTACAAATACAGACACGACTAAGTAGCAGCTATCATATACCAGACTCTTGAATACAAATACAATCTCTTCACAGATAAAATTCCGTACTATAAATACGCACCTCAAATCATACTAGACTCACCTAACTTTAAAATATACTGGTACAGGACAATACTAACAGATAAGACCGTACACCACAACAGACCCGACATAACTTTCCATGACAAAGCAAAATAGTATTCCTTAGATACAGCCATACCAATCTTACACAATCTCACCTCCACACATACTAACTAAATAACTAAATATATAGACCTGACAATAGAAATTAATTGCAGTGGAAAGTAACTACAGCGAAGACCATTCCTATCATCATCTCTAGTACTGGTATTATTCCGATAAAACTTCACACTAGCCTCAAAACACTCGACATTCATCCACTTACATACATCACCTTGCAAATGGCAGTTATTATTAACACTTGTAGAATAGTAAGAAAATTTCTATCTGCAAATTAATACCCCGACGAACCTGAAGGCGCTTGGCCACAAGTCCGCGACTTCAGTAGACGACTCGTATAGGAGGATCTTAAAGATTGTAAATCATAATAATAATAATATCTATGGATGCTTCACTTTACGTCAGTCTGGCTCCGTAGTAAGTACCTGAAGGACTTGTGTTACGGGTACCAGACAACGGAAATATAATAAATTCTTTTATATACTCATATTTAAGATTTTGTATTATATGATACACATTTAAGACCCAGGAACTTAAAAAAATTTTTGTTTCGTCGGCGGGATTCAAATCCGCGACCCCGGACGTGAGCTACCAAAGTGCTTAACCACTGTGGTCTGCGCCACAGAGATCGTCAATACAATATGATTAGTTAAACTCTGCTTAAATATTTTTATGATTAAGGGGGTAAGTACATTAGCAGTAACGGCTAACTCGATACAATCTCCCATCTATAAGCCCAAAAGTAACTTTGCTTTTAACTCTAAATGCTCAATTTGTACAGTAACACTTTGCATGTGGTGACAGCCATTCATAGAACATAACAATCCTCCTTGTATAATAAGCACATGCAACATATTAGTATAATACAATTATACCGTCCGTTCCCCAAAAGCAAACTTTGTAACTAGTGCAATATTCTGGAAACATCGTTCCGGTGAAATATTGTTTAAACGTTTGAATAAACAAAAGTTTAATTGTTTCCGTCGACATATGCTTTTGGCTTAACATAAATTCGAATGATAAATGCGTGTTGTCTTAACACTGGTACAGTTTTGTAAATGATAAAAAAACTGTTGAAGGCAAAACGGTTGGCGAATAACTAATTTTAGATTCGGAACGAGAAGTGATGTTTTACGATTTACGCGTTTTAAATTATTCAACGCCTAATGTTTTATTTACACTTTCATTTTGTTTCCAGCGAGTTAAGGATTCAATAAAATATATACAGATACTGTTATAGTCGTTTTACAATAGTAAATATTTCTGACTAGCTATTGCCTGCGGTTTCGCCCATCATTCCTTATTTTTTGCGTTTGGGGGCAGAATTCCACCAAAACTTTCTTAGCTGGTGTCTACGTCATAGTATCAGCATGCTCAGCTTGATTTTAATGACTTTGCATGAACTCGCGTGAGATGCAGATATCTTTTCCGAGTGATACACCATTCCTCTACCATCCAGGGAATGTTGAACACTCGTTCGTCCGTACTGATGTTGCGAGTGTCTATGGGCGGCGGTAGTTGCTTTCCATCAGGTAGCCCGTTTGCTCGTTTGACCCCTTATTTTATACTAAAAAATCTTAAGTTGTGCGTTGATAGGTCAGTCATTCAGTCTCCTTCGGATAGGGAATACACTTTTTTGACGGATTGTCGATACATCATCTGTCAAAAAACGTTGTAGGTAGCCTATCCGACACTTATCAGGAAGTGGTGAAACGGGTTAATTTACTAATATTGTAAATTATACTTATTACGAAAGATGTAAACGAATAAATATGCCGTGATGATCATATGCGGTAAATTAGTTAATCTTGAATTGCAAATTGCATGGAGAATTGCAAAGCCAGATCTATCGCATAGCTAATTAGTTGAACGATAAAGTTCGACAGATTGTCAGTCCAAGGAACACGCATCCCAGGGGTGGAGTTAATATGAATGACATAACTGAGGAAGTTGTGGGGAACGTAATATGGACGTAGTTTAGTTCACAGCTCAGAGGTGAATTCGTAGACAAAAACATACCCACCCGCTTAACCGCAATATCAGCTAACGTTTTTGTTGCCAATGGTAAGAGTGCGGTTGCGCATACAATATACACCGAGTATTTTATAAACAAAAGTAATGTTTTATGTATGTTACACTTTTACGCCTAAACTACTAAAGTGATTTTGAAAAAAAAATTCATAGATACACTTTGACTCCCGCAAAAGGACGTGGGATATTTTTTTCCCGGAAAATGAACGGTATCCACGGGGTAAAAGGATTTTGGCACAGCAAATTGTGTATCGGCACTAAGACAAAACTGTGGATGATTTTAAAAGTTAGTTAAGTTTTGAACTGACTTTTATTCATATCTTACTAATCCTACTTTGATAATATTCGGCCTGAGTTTAAGTGCATAAATCCGAAAGTACTCAAAATATTTTATGACATAAAAGGTTTTAGTGTTATATGTGGTAATCTAAAGCAGATAGCCTCATCGTATGTATACAAATAAAAATTATTTATGGATTTATGGTTCGCTCTGATCATGTTTTTTTTTTATTTCAATGCGAAGCAGAATCAAAAGTATCCTTTTGCTGCACATAACACACTACACTTGGTGCCCTTTTGTTTTTTTTCCTTTTCCTCGGGGAAATATTACATTACCAAACCTTTTTCCCACATTTATTTATTTACAATATTTCCCGACATTACACATTTGCACGTCAGTCGGAAAGATTGTCTAATCGAGTGTAAGGACATGACTGAACATAGACAGAAGATACAATATACGAAACGAGCGGCGGGTATATGTCCCACTGTCATGGCACGCTTTACTGTGCTTTATCACGCGCGCCCAACTGACACTGTTTTATGTCGTGGTTCCGTATATTTTTCTGTATAATAATGTAAGTGAATGTTTTTTGGGTTAGGTATGTCTTGCACTTAGTTATTAGAGGGCGAATGAAGCAAAAAATAAAACATATCTCTTTACACTTACGACCGTTATTAATATGCCAGGTGAAACAGAACGACGTGCCGGCAAAACAGTTTTTTTCTTAATAACTCAATAAATATGCAAAATTTAAAAACTCGATAATAGAGTTTTGTATCGTGTGTAAAAATACTGAGTCCGTCGAATGCGCCGTTTTGCGAAACGAAGAAATACTCGTATGCGTGAAAATTAGAGGCATCTTTGTGATTTTTTTTGTGATTTTAAGCTATTGTGTTTTCGCTACTGCAGAAGCTCACAATTATAATGCAGTGAAAAAATAAAACAATTCGTAGCTTATTATCAAGTATGAAACCGAATTATGCAATAGTCAATTTTCCTTTTATTGCCCTCTTAACGTCCCGCGCCAACAGCATTGGACATTTACTAACTTATTTATTTCAAAACAAAAATATGCTTATAGCAATCCTGAATACTGTAACATTTATCATATTTTTACATATTTTTTATTGACAGATAAAGAACGTAGAATCTGACATATAAGTTGTGTATAGTCTATCCATATCTTATCAGTAAGTGGTTAAACAGTCCCTTAATTATCGTATCGTATGGTGAAGATAGAAATTTGAATTTTAAATAGTTTTCTTTTAAAACAAACTTTAAAATTATAAATGAACATTTTTGTGAAGTAAGGCTATTTTCTATAATCTTTCTTATGGAACAAAGTTATCTAGGATGCACTTATTGGAGCTCTCACAAACTCTCGGTAACTCTTTGGAAGAAAAGAAAAGTTTGCGACACTGATGTTCCCAACAATATGCGATTAAAGTTAAGTCTTTTTTGCCTTAAGCTTGGCTTTTAATATCGTAACTCAGATTTTAGCTTGTAAATGGTTTTTTCTCACGGATCTGCCTAAGCAAAGCTATTAGCGAACCAAAACATTACTTATATATTGTGTATCTTCGCCTTGTGGTCATATATTTAGGGCCTGTTTTGGCGCTTACAGATAGACTATTTACAACCTTATTTGATAGATGTTGTATAGAGAACCTGTTAAAAAAAGTAGTGGATAGCCTAACAGAAAGTTTGAAATCAGTGAGCGGCGAATCAGGCTCTGAATATTTTATTTATAAATATTTTTAATTTAATTCAACTACCATGGAGAAAATTGAAAGAGACCCAGTTGACGGATCAACGTCATTTGGCCGGAATATGTCAATTCCATGTAAGTCGTGATTTGTCTACTGGGTTTGACACAACGCGACAAACTTACTTAGATCCGCGATCTGGCTCTGTTTCAGCTTCCCTGATTGTACCTATATTATTATAATTAAATGTTCCTAAATGTTAGGGCTCCTAGGGGAGTTGTTATAGGTCAATATCATATGAAGTAATTCATTAGGGTGCTATTTAGAAGAATACACAATAATAAAGCTATAAATTAGTTGTGTTCTGTTGCATAGTCAATATTTAATGAAATCGATAGATTTCCCTAAAGCTTAGGGACAGGAACTATTTCCTGTATTTTACTATTTGTTTACGGAACTCTACTGAGGCTTTTGCATCTCCGTCCTTCTATTCACATGTTAATGATTTTGTATTTCTGTTGCCGTTACAGCAAAAAATATTAAAAATCAAACAATTGTAATATGTCGAATTCATGAATCAACTATAATATACAAGAAAGGAAATAGCAATAATCATATTAATTTATGTACCACTGGCACCCTTAAATATTTAATTTATTTTGTTTTTAGTTTGTTGTTATAGCGACAACAGAAATGCATGTTCTCTGAAAATTTCTACCCTTTAGCCGTACCGTTCTCAATATATAGCCTGGAAACAGGCAGACATCAAAGTCTTAGTGATCGGGTTGCTGAAAATACGAAACCAGGTTCCTGGAAGTTAAACTGCTGTAACCAATGTTGTCGTGTTAATAATAAAGCGATGCGATTGACCCTACGCAGCATCAAAGTTACTGAAAAGGAATCTTATATGTCACTAGCTGACCCGGCAACGTTGTTTTGCCATATAAATAATTTCCCCTAACATTTAGGGGGATGAAAAATAGATGTTGGGCGATTCTTATAGATACCGGATAAGCACAAAAAATTTCATCAAAATCAGTCAAGCCGTTTCGGAGGAGTATGGCAACGAAAACTGTGAC
>JAOTAV010004224.1:0-31360 GCA_026546445.1 Cyclargus thomasi | reverse complement strand
GCAAGGGCGGGTCGCTAGTAAGAATATATAATAAATAATAAATAATAAATAATTTATTATACATATATTATTACTAACGACCCGCCGAAAAACTTTATATTTTTATTTTAAGATGTTTATTATATCAAGCAATATATACCTGAAAGTAGAGGTAGTGTCTAGCGTAAAATATTATTATAACTATACTATTATGTTAAAGTTTACATATGCCCAATACTAAAATTAGTAAATATTATGGAAATTGGGCGGATTTAGGCTTGATTTAGGTAAAATTTATCAAAAGATAACTTTTTTTATAAATTTTTATCACGCGAAATACCGTAACGTATCCCAGCGGATTAGGAGCTCTCCCACAGGTAAGAAAGCCTCGCTGCGTCCGTAGACCGCAGCCCTATCCTCTAAAATCCGTCCATACTCTTTCACTTACTGCAACGCAGGATTGCGAGACACCGTTAGCTTTCTTTACGCAGAAGTGCGTGCGCCTTGCATGTCACTAGCAGGCTCAACTTTCAACACTCTTACAAGCTCTTGGGGTTCCTAGGCCTATCACTTTGGTATCGCGACGTGCGAATTCATGACCATCTCGGGGACTCCGTGAGATAGGCGACGGCATCCCCATACCGCCGAGTTCTCTGACTAAAGCACATAACATTGTGGTCATTGGGTTTATCCGTTCTCCTTGGCGAATACTTCAAAGAGGCTCGAGTGCCTCCTTTCTTTATGTGCTCGGCCTCTTCTTTTGCGGAGATGACTTAGTGAGAGTAATCTTCAACCCTTTTCACTACTGAGCGAACCAGAGTCCGATGGCGGATCTGAGTATCGCTCGTACAGGAACACATGTTCGGCCGTGTCCCTGTCGCATCATAATATTATAGTTATTTATAGTGTTATTATTATCATCAGATTCATTCGTTTCCTTTTTTTTTCAAAGCAAATCTTTTATTGCAAAAAAGGTAGCTCCTACTACTTTTTTTGGCGGGATTCGAAAAAGTGGTGTTGTGTTTTTGTATTTCTTGGCTAAATTTGTTGTTTCGGGTTTTAATGCGTTATAGTGGTAGAATATCAACCATTAAATATTCGTTATCATGCACAAGTGTAGGCAAGTGATATAACTTCAAGATACATGCTATTTTATGTATCCCTCCAGAACTCCACTAGAAATTTTAGTAAAGCGTCTACCACTTTACTTAATCCACTGACTTGGCACTTTGACTGCACTGACGATTTATTTTGACTTTGACTAGACTTTAGATTTGACGTAATATTGTAACGTTTCTAAAATTATTATTTATTAAACCAAGAAAATTGAATTCCCGCCTTTGCTCGACACTTACCCTGGTTATGTAGCCGTAGCGCCATAAAAAGGAAAGAAAAAAGAAGTAGCTTTTTTAAATTGACACTTGGTTGACACTTGACTTAAAAAAACTTTGTGTTTTATTATTTTCGATAACGAGACTCAAATTGTATACATAATTTAGCATATTAAGGAATGCTTTAAGTGACCAACACGATGTTTTATTAATAAAAGTTTTTTATTTGTTGTAGGAATATAATAGTATTATTAAAAATGAGTAACATTTATATTCAAGAACCGCCGGCCCTAGGCAAGGTAACTAGCAAATAACTTTTAAATTTATGTAATGTTCACTTACGATTTCACATCAATACCTTATTTATTAAAAATGCTTTGTAGGTTCTCTTAAAAACAACTGCAGGAGACATAGATATTGAGTTATGGACTAAAGAAACGCCCAAAGCATCAAGGAATTTCATACAGCTATGCTTAGAGGGATATTACAATGGTATGAGTTATTCATAATGTAATACATCTACAACTCCAATTTTTATGCCTTGTCAAAGCTCTATGTTCACCTGTGATGACATTTATATATAATATTCACAAAAAGTATTTTATTTCGTTTTATACTAGAATCAAGAATAAAAGATAAATAGCAAATTGTGTTACAATACAACTGTCATCTTGTCCTTAAAACATTACTGAAGCTGATTGTTAATTTTCTAGAAAACAATCAGTTTTGCAATAATAGATCTTGTCTTCCACTACTACCACAATCTATATTTTCATCTATTTTTGCAGGCACAATATTCCACCGAGTGGTCCCTGGGTTTATTGTACAAGGAGGAGATCCAAACGGTGATGGAACTGGTGGGGACTCAATATATGGAGCTCCATTCAAGGTAGAATACTACTTATTTTATATTGACTGCTGTATTTAATAGACTTTGGAATATTCTGTCATGCTTAAATTCAGAGGCAGCTTAACCTGTAGTGAAGGGTGTGCAATGAACTCTGAAGCTGCAGTACCCCCTGGGACAGCTATGAGCATAGGAGATTAAGTCTAGTAACTCATCTAAATGAATGTAAGTGTGAAGCTCATAGACATACAAAGGGGGCAGTGAGCCCTGCTCACCCCAGAATGATCTGGTAAACACTTTATGCCAGAAAATTGTATGGTTCCCATGCAATAAACAAATTTTAGCGCAACAAAGTTGTGGGTGTGATGTAAATGTGGTGTGTTTATGTTACTTGTTAAAGCCAAAGATAGTGTAGATAATAGTTGCTGAGTTTAAGTTAAAACAGGTATAGGCCCCCCTTGAAAAATGGGTCTAGATACGCTAATGGGAGCTGTAATGAACAGACAATATAAGTACAAACAAGCAGTTTGTCCCTCTTTTACTGTTTACACCATAATGGTTCTAAAGTAATCAAAAGTAACCATAGCACACATGTGCAATGGTTACTTTAACCATTGCCCATGTGTGGTATATGAGTTAGAGACACCCCTGCTAAGAGTATTTATCTTAAGGACTACTACCTGTCCCCCTGGCAAAATTTATAAAATATTCTCTCCAGACCCTTAATCTTATTAGCTGTGCCTATTTACCTTATTAATTACTCAACAGTATATACTCTGCTACTGAAATTTTATTTGAGTCCTAAAATATTGTTATCACATGTTGCAATATTTCAAACCTACTTTCAGGATGAGTTTCATTCTCGACTGCGTTTCAACCGCCGAGGATTACTTGCTATGGCAAATGCTGGTAAAGATGACAATGGGTCTCAGTTCTTTTTCACATTAGGTGCCACACCTGAGTTGCAAAACAAACATACAATTTTCGGGAAAGTAATAGGTAAGTTACTTAAAAGATGTAGAAACTTATTGAAATGATTTTGACAAGTTGACAAACTGGATACTGAAGTTAGTTGAGTATTAAATCATAATTATAGCATAAATTTATGTGACAATTTTTTTTTCTTTCTAATATTTTAAATGGTTGTTTTAATCAAAATTCACTGCAGCTGCAGTTTGATGAAATTTGGTATATGGATCGGGTCTGTCTCATTATATTGGGTAATTCTTATTCCAATTAAACAATCCCAAGAAAGATCATTTCTATGTGGGCAATGCTGTATGTAAACTCTAGTAATAATTTAATACATACATTTTTAATGTGTATTTTCAGGTGATTCAATTTACAATGTTCTCAAGCTGACGGAGGGTCTGATTGGGCCGGATGACAGGCCAGAACACCCACACAAGATTACCAGCACAGAAGTCCTCATTAACCCCTTCACCGACATAGTGCCAAGAGTCACACAAGTGGTGCAGGAAGAACAGCCGAAAAAGAAAAAGAAGGAACGACAGGGTGTTAAGTAAGAATTCAGTATCCATTTATCATACATTTTGTAGGGCTAACCCTTGATGTAGATGCTACTGCTAGATGCTGGGATGCTGTGTGTTGGGTGCTGCTGATACTGATAATGGAGATTAAAATAACTATCAGTTAAAAAATAGCACCCAGCCACTGACGCTTGATAATAATGTGTTTTTATTATAATGCCAATGTTTACATTTATGCATACATATATGATGAGTGGGCAAAACTTACGAGTTCAACAACATGATAAACCATATATATTTTTTTTATGTAAGTAAATGGCAAATGAACAAAAGGAAAGAAAAGCAGAAAAAATCAATCACCAAACTCAAATGCACCAGTAAATCGAAGAATTATTTGCTTGTAAAATAAAACGTAACATATTATCTATGAGTTTGAAACAGATTGCAGAAAGCCTATTGAGAAAAATTTATGAGTTCAGATGTTCAACTGTTATACAGTTGCACATCAAACAGCATCATCAACTTTTTACAGTTAACAGCATTGTTTATGGTGTTATTAATGTACAATAAACATATATAAATATTTAAAAAATTCTAGAAACTTCGGCCTGCTATCGTTCGGCTCGGAGGCGGAGGAGGACGAGGGTGAGGCGCTGGAGTACCGCGGCAAGCCCAAGTCCACACACGACCTACTGCAGGATCCCAAGCTGAGCAACAAGACCGCCGCCGGTTATTATAGTCCTATATCTATACTACACAATTTTAGAAACTTCGGCTCTTTGTCGTTCGGCTCGGAACCGCTGGTGATGTTTCAGCTCAGATTGTGTGTGGTTAGATCGCGGGTGGAGGCGTGTACTATAAGACGGATATATCGACATTTTCATACTGTGGTACCGGGATATAGAAAAAAAATGTTAGAAACCCTCACATACTTGGTCCCAGCTTTATTGACCTGTTTACTCCTCTGGAATCACTATTGGGGCATTTCACGTCAAGCAGGGAGTAAAAAACCTGACATCTGGGTTTCGTTCATAATTTGGTTAATTTGACATCTATAGGGCCTCGATTAATTACCATCATTATTTCTAATATTTTTTAATTTAAATAGTTGTCAATTTATATGACTTGAAAGTATTGATAAAATTTGGAGAAACAATTTTTTCAAGAATAGAATCCTGTTTCTTAACTTTATAAAATATGATTAAATAAACATAAGTATAAACTAAATTTAACATTTTTATATGATTCCAATTTGTTCAGTGCATGTTCTGGTCTTCGGTAGCAGGTTAAAGAAAACAGTAAAATGAAAAATTTATTTCGTAACTAGTTGGAGCCGTACATACATTTTCGCTGCCCGCTTGACGTAAAATGCCCCTATTGTGAGAATGCCATAATATGTACTTGGGCCATTTAAAAATCTTGCAGAAGATACTACAATATTTGATGAGATGTTGCTCTGAAAAACACTGTATGAATCATTTACAATTGATGCAATAGCCTTGTTTTGGTGTTATAAACGCAGTTCAACTTAGTTTCGAATCGTTTTCCAGAATTGGAATTAGAGCAGCAAAATATGGACAGCGAAACGCTAAGCAATGAAGATCGAGAGAAGAAAGAACAGACCGCAGCTGCAGTTAGTAGTATAAGAGATAAATTGAGCGGAAGGAAGAGAGAAAAAAGTCCAGAAGAGGAAAGAGAAGACAGTAAAAAGAAGAAAGAAGATAGCGAGTCGGAAGAAGAATACTATTTAGGAAAGGAAAGAGATATACAAAGGCAGAAAGAGAGGTAAATATTTCGCATGACTAACACAGTAGTTGTTATTAAACATGCATTAAAATTTGATAGTAGCTGACATTTAAAACTATTATATATGTCAGCATCGCTAGGTTTCACCAATTTTCATGAAATTTCATACCTAGCGTTGCTGACAGTCAACAGTCAGTGAAAATCTTAGCAAATGCGAAACGCGTTCGCGGTTGAATGTGAAAAAAACTGTCACTCGGCAGTCGGATTAAGGTAACTAACATGTGACACGAGAGTCTTAAAAATAAGATAAGGAAATTGCTTTAATAGAATCAGGCGTTACTTTGCGGAAATCAATAGCTACAAGTTTAGTAAATCATCCATCCTGAGGATGTCCCTGTGTTGGAGTGAAACGCGCGTCGAGGTTCTCAACCCGCAATTTTACTTGCAGGTTGAGGTTAATTTTCGCGGAATATTGCTAAAAATCTTAATTTACTAAACTTTAAGGAAATTGCGTCAAAAATTATCGTTGGTAGAAAAATATATCCAAACTTGTACTTGTTATGATATTTAGTGGGCAAGCGAGCAGATGGTTTATCTGATGGAAAGCAACTGCCGCCCATGGACATTTGTGACATCCGGAGAGTCGCAAGTGCGTTGCCGGCCTTTATGAGGGAATAGAGATGGAAATAGAGATAGGGGGATTAGGGAATTTAGGCCAACGGTTAACTCGCTCTCTGAACGAAACACAGCACAACGCCGTTTTCTGTGAGGCCGTGGTATCATAACGATCGAGCCGGCTCATTCGCGCCGAAGCATGGCTCTCCGACGGCAATGAGCATCAGTAGTATCTACTTGAGAACGGAAAATGTGTCTTTCTATTATTAGTAGATATATGAATATAACTTGTAAAGAGCTATTGAATATACTCCATCCAATTTTATTTGGCATCTTGCAGAGATCGCATTAGGAACGAAATAAAACAATTGAAGAAAGAAATGAAAGGCAGCAAAGAGGTCGCCAAGGAGGAAGAGAAAAAAGAAGAGAGCACCGGTACCAAGAAGTTGGAAGAAGAGAACGAGATGTATAAAGCGTTTGTTGAAGAACAAGAAAAGTATATGAAGATAAAAGAGAAAATACCAAAGAAAGGAGCTGCAAGGTCAGTACCGATAATATATATTCATTTTTATTTAAAGCTACGAATAAGCTGTAAAAAGAGCAGCGACACATCTGCAACTTTTCTGATGCTGCGAGTGTGGATGGGTATGGTAGTTTTCATCATGTAACTAGTTTTCTTGTTCGCATCCTATATTCTCGAGCTTATTAATTTTTTTTAGTAAATTAAATTTAATAGCTATCATTTTTGCCAGATATAATACTACTTATTTAAATGTAAATTTGTTTACTAATATCATCATGCAGCAATCAAATGTAATTCCGTACCTAAGGAAGATACAATGATCGTTTATTGAGTTTGTTAAAATTTTAGAGACGGTATTCTTGTTTAATTACTTTTATACGTACATATTATTTTAAATAAAAAAATTACAAGTGACTTCAAAATATGCTATACCATCCCGGTGGATGTCGTATTATGTGCTATGCTAGCTCTAAGTCCTAGCAACAAAAACCAATGAAAATACAATAGTCCATTAGAAACTCGAAACGACAAACAGGAACCAGCATAAACGCCTATTATTCCTTGGCTCCCATCATAAAAGTGATACAGTTAGAAGACCTCTCAAGAAGCCATCCTTTTCAGAAGGCGAAAGTTCACACGACAACCGCCGATGAGAAAACCGTGGGTCAAGAATTTGTACGAAAACAGAGAATACCCGGACAATTACACCGATTCCAAGTTTCTAGAAGACTTGAGAAAGAATCTGTTCGTTGAAAAAGTTACCCTAATTGAAGCGATGCAAGGATCATTTCGCGTTGTCCTCCGTCTGTGCTTGTGTGTGTTATATGCTGTGCTATTCGTGTATATGTACAACGAGTGGGTGAACACATATACAGTGATTTATAGTACTATAAGTATCACCAGTGTGTGCTACGGTTTATATGTGTGCGCGGAGAGTAACGAATTCGACCATTTCAAAATAGTCCTTGTGTATTTAGTGATTGGGTACATTTTGTCGCCTATCTTACACACACTCACGGACACTGTTAGCACAGACACAATATACGCTTGGGCGGTTATTATGATGTTAATACATTTGATGTTTTTCGACTACGACGTGCCCGCAGCATTCGTCTCAAAATCCTTATCGATCAATGCGGCCATTTTTGCGTCTGTGTGTCTAGTTTCTAGGTTATCTTCGCCATTCGACGCGTTTATATTACTGACTATATCTGTCATATTCTTTGTGCTAAGTCCTCAGCTATTTCAAGTGTTTTTACATACTAGACTGTTCTATGTTTTATTTTTTATAACTCTGCTTTTGACTGTGGCATCCCTGTACACGGTTTCGCGCATCCTGCTAGTCTACTTTTTATTGTCTGTGGTTATTTTGAGTGTGTATTGTCCGGTGATGTTTGTGAGGTGGCAGAGCAATAAAGCGAATATCTATGGGCCGTGGGATGAGGCGGTCATAGACAACTCGGACGATATAGATGAGCTGCTCTGATAAGCTAATGGTATATTGTTAGGATGTTTATTAACTTAATTAGGGTCAAATTTCATGTAATTAAAACGGACTTACCGTTAAAGTCAGTATTAGTAGCCTGTGAAAATGTCACAAAAATCTACGCTATTTACAAAGAGTATTTGATACTTTATTATTAATATACTTAAGACAGAATAAACTTTAAAATTGTTTAATTTAATAACTTTGGTAATGTTAAAACAGTTTTGATTTCGAGATATATTTTGTAAGATACTTCATTGCGTTTATTAGCACCACATTGTACCTACCTTTGTAAATATTTATTTTAATTATAATATTAACTGAAGCATTTATTAATAAGTAAAGAATAAAATAGAAAAAACATAAATAAATTTGTGTGAGAATATTTTACTGGTTTCTGTTGTTTCCATGATGTCATTCCTAAAACAAGTGTAGCAACTAATAATGGTTCTGTTTGATTTTAGTATTCGATATTAGGTCTTGATTTAAAAACTTAAGTCAGGAAAACTTTGTTCCCCCTTTTTGCGAAAGAGGCGTAGATGTAAAAGCATGAAATTTCTCTCAGTTATAGTTGGTATGGAGAAGGAGCGTGGAATACCAATATTATTTTAAAATATGCTTTAGTTTTCCATATTTTTAATAATTAATACGCTACACGCACTACGATACGCATACTACAATATTTTTATATGACCCGATACATACACGAAAATATACTCTTTTTTGTCTATAGTTGAAGTCTGTGATTTTTTAAAATAAAATTGAATAGTCTGGTAACGAGACTTTTATGCCAAATTGCAGTCAGTAATTAAATTGAGATTAAATTATATTTTTATAGCTCCTCTACACGAGGGATTTTAATATTTACGGTCGAATTTCGACAACAGGGCGACCTCTAGTTATACTAATTAAGTTACCAAACTTAATATTCGGGAAACCTTTTTATGAGATTACGATACAAGCGGGCAGACGGGTTACCAGCCCGGCTAAGATATGCCATCGAGAAATTTTTGTTTACACGTTTTCTCGATGTTTACCGGCTTATCTCTTTAACCCTAACATAACAATTCTTTTTTTTTTGACAAAATTAGAGATAACTGTTGTTTTTTTTATTATTAACAGTTATAAAACTTTACTGTCATGCACTTTTAATTTCGAACTGTGCTATCCTTGGTTATAAAGTATAAACTCTTCCATAACAACACATTTTATCGGGTTTTGTCGAGATTTTAATATTATGAAAAGAGTCTACGGTTTTTTTCGGTGCTAGTCTTTGAAAACGAGAAAATTGTCTCGTAAGTTAGGGAATAGAGATATATTATGTCGATATAAACAATAGGTTAGTCGAATTATTTTTTAAATATTTATTGGTTATAAAAGACGTCCTTAAAATAGAAATATTGGTGAAAGAATATCGCAAATAGTTTAAATTGTCTCGAAGATATGACAATTTAAAAATCACATAAAATTGACCTTCCTAAAACGCTCCATTCAAAACGATACCTAGTTATGACGTCACCTCTAGCAAGTTTGTACGCACCGCAGGAGTCTCTGTTAAATATTGCTTTCATGAGTTAATTACCGTATTTATCGAATGGTAAATAAATATATAAAAATTGTAGAACTTAAAAAAATTTCTTGCCTGCCTAAATTTGAAGGTTTGTTACTAAAAATATATATAGAAGTTATAAAGCTGAAATTTGGGAGATACTTATTTTTTTCCATTATGTCTCAATTTTATTTAAGAAATCAGCGTCTTCGCTAAACTCACCCACTGTATGAAACACAACGCAACGATGATTCACGCTAGTTTTCTGTCAGGCCGTGGTATTAATCCGTTAGAGCCGGCACATTCGTACCGAAATATTATGCACTTGAGATCAGAAAATGTCTCATTGGTGTGACAATCTCTCGAGTGCGAACCAAATGACTTTCCAAAGGCCACGCACGCTGTAAAAATAAATAACAAAATGTTTGTTGTTATTTTTAGGGAAGATTTCACACTGCAACTGCTGGCTAAATTCAAGAACAAACTGCACGCGATAAAGGAGAAGAAGGAAAACCAAGATGGCGCCGAAACGGAAAATGACAAAAAGGACCATGATGATGACGATGTAAATAATGATAATTGGTGAGTTATCTACAAATGTATATTATAAATGTAAAAGTTGGTAGTTTTTGCGTCAACTGGTTTGAAAGTTAATAAAATGAAAGGCCCGGTGCATATTTGACATTTTTGTCACCGTCGTATATTTTTAAAGGTTGGGCCACACCCTCCGGTTCGAAGACAAAGGCGCTGTCCTGGCTAAGGACGCGTCGACGAAAGGCGACGACTGGTTCGACATCTACGACCCGAGGAACCCCATCAACAAGAGAAAGAGAGAGAAGTCCAGTAAGAGTAATAAGAAATAAAAGTTAAGTGACACTTTTTTCTTTTTTTTTTGCTGATGTCCTATATAAATTAATGTTATAGTCGGTCAATTAAGGCAGAAGCGGTTATTAACCATCTGTCAAAAAATTTGTCCATTTTGATTGACGAAGAGACAACACAACACTTTGCAATCGCTTGTATAGAAATGACAGATTATATAGAGCGTCCGTGGCCTAGTGGCTAAGACCTTTGGTTAGCACTCGAGAGGGTGTAGATTCAAACCCGAGTGGAGGCGTGTACCAATGACACATTTTCCGATCTCAAGTACATAACACGGATGCTTATTGCCATGGGAAAGTCATGCTTCACCACGAGTGGGCCGGCTCGACAGGAGTGATACCACGGCTTCACAGAAACTGGCGTGAAATGGCGTTGTGCTGTGTTTCGTTCAGTGTCTTACACGAGTGTCAAGGGCGAAGGCAGTTGCTTTCCATCAGGTAGCCCGTCTGCTCGCTTGCCCCCTACATTATGAAAAAAATATTTATTTGACACAGGTTTAATGACCGCTATCACCTACTTTAACCGAAAACACTGTAGATGTAGGTACGGGATATGGATCTAAGACAAGCATGACAAAGAATCAAATAAGTTTCTTTATCTATTTTTCATTTGAATTCACCCCCTTATTCATAAAAATATTTAAACAGTGATTAACTAACTAAAGTTGGCTGTCCCTTTCTGCCGTGTGACGTTTTCAATATTCCAGAAAGGGAAACCGAATCTTGATTATTTAAACACTGCTTAAATTATTTTCATGATTATGGGGGTGAGTGTAGGTACTGGCTAAGTGAATTAATCTATTTAATTATGTACAATTAGAGAAATTTAAAGAAATACAGATTGTGGATCTAAGTAATGTGGTCGAGTTATGTCAAGCTCAGCGGACAGAGACTTACAGGAAATTGACATAATCCCACCAAATGACGTAGGTCCGTGAACTGGATCTCTTTCAATTTCCTCCATTATACCAAAACGTAAGAAATATTTTTTTTGTTACTTTTTGACCTCAATGCGTATGTACTTTAGCTAATCAGGGGTAGTTTTTGTTTATTTGTTTTTTGTAGTTTTAAGGAAATAGCGAAGGTATTTATCGTATAATTAGAATATCTTCAATCTATGTCGATGACCGATGTATGTAATTATCAGAACGTAATAATTACGGCATTGTTTAATCTACGTGGATCTACGCTAAGGAGGTCGATGACCTCTGTAACGATAATCCCATCGTACGCCAAAATCTACGAAGCCTGCAAAGTTTAAGTGTGTGAACACACTAGGTCGAAGTTACACGACCGCAGCTCGGCATGATTAGTCCAGCAATGTATAATATTACATGTGTGACTTAACTAGGCATATGATCTTGAGAAAGTTATTTTGGAAAAATAAAAAAATAACATACTAAGCAACAGAAAACTAGCTAAAATATCGATGATTGTATCGGTAACAAATGGCTAGTTTACTGTTGCTGTTTTTTGGACATTTTGTTATGTTTTTTTGCATTTTTCCAAAACGACTTTGTCAAGGTCATGTGCCTAGTTAACTCGCACAGGTGATACATAATGTCGAAATTACGTCGCGCTTTAGCGTTCAGGCGACCTTTCGTCTTGCGTAAGTATCGTAGCATCATAAATTTTGGTTCTAATCGTGTGACATATAAACCGAATCCGTTTAGCTGCAAATTTCTCACATAGAGTTTACTGTGAAAGTAACATTGTTAATTTTCAAATTGCAAAGTTTAAACAAGCTAAATGTACGAAAACAGAAAACCCGACTGCAGGAACAATCAATCTATTTATGTTTCTGGAACTATTCAAAGCCACTCATTTTGATACCCTACTCGACCTAAATAGGCAGGAAAAAGTTTTTTGATTTGGATTTTAAAATCCGCCATATTGATTTTGTAAAATTTTTTAATGTGCCGAGTGTCACTTGCATTATTGAGACTAATCTAACGATACCTACTAAAATCCACCAAGCCGTGTAGGCTGCAGAGCGTGCCCAACAATTAGACATACATACTCTCGAAAAACATAACCCTCCTTTTGACACCCTAAAGTATTAGTACTTTGTTCTTTTACAGCCTGTATGTCGTTTGAGTAACCTTAGTTGTAACATGTATACATTGGATAGAAACAAGGTTACGGTCCAATTATTTCGCTGGCTGCAACGTGCAAAATAAAGGGACGGTCAAGTTCACGGGTCGCTTGGAGTAATTATACATCCTTTGTCTGCAGACAGTCGGTAGAATGAATGTTTTGAATGTAGTAACCGTGCATTTTGGCTATCTTTTTTTATTCCGAAGCCAGAAACGTTGTAGCTCCGGCATTACTGTGACCCTTGAGGATCTTTTGCGACTCCTTCGTAAAAGAGCACCGTCCCCAAACTAATGCTGCTCGTAAATAGAACGTTGTTATTCTGGTTGGTGCTAAGAATTTTCTCTGTGGAGTATTCGAAGCGCCCAAAGTGCCTGTTTCTGCTCTGTAGTAGAGAAGGACAGACAAGAAGAACAAGGACAGGTGTCTTATCCTTCTCCTTGCAGAATCTACAAGTCGTTATGCTACTGATTCATTCTGTTGAGAAGATGCTGGTTACCTTACTAAATCATTAAGCTAATAAGGGGGATTGTAACCAGTAGTGGCTTTAAGAGGAACGAGTATGCGACACTGGGTCGACGACTGGGGTCCGAGGCGACGGTTAGATGGGTCGCCGCATGCGTTATAAAAGAGGCTCCTCACCAATTTTTTATGTCTCTTAAATGAAGTTAGGGCTTCGAAAAAATCTCGCCCAGGGCGCTTATAAGCCTAAACGCCGGCCCTGATTCGAATCTCCCTTACTAGCTTAATTGTTGAGTAAGTGACGTAGCAAAAACACGGTTAGTACATTCTAAAAGCTAATTACAGAATGTGCGATCAGACAATGTTTTGACTCGCAAAGACCAATATAACACTCCAAAATGATACGTTCATTAAAATTCTGTGAACCCAGTGTAAGTGCGGGGTATCACACAGTCCATCTCGTGAATTATTTCACTCAAAGACCGTGAAGCTACAAATGTCTGCCGTTTTAATTACGTAGTCAGTTGTCGACAAAAAAATCATCTTTGTTTTTAGGAGCTAAACGATACTTGCTAATCTGAGTTAGGTCGCCGGTTACAGATAGGCCACCTTTGGCCTTCCACACATCGTTATTCAAAATATAATCTTTTATTTCTCTCATAAAATTACATCTAGTAATTTGTGAAAGACTTGGAGCCCAAACTAAGCCTAGGCCTGTATATTGATGCCCCAGGCCCCCCACTCACAAAATTAAAATAAAGTGTCCTTTAATGGAAAAGAAGTGGTGACATCGGAATAAAAAAAAGGCCTCGAGCAAAATATCACTCTGTAACAATAGTTCCCAAACTTATTTTTTTTTAACGACCAATTTCGAACATTAGCTGGTTTGACCTATTGGTGAGCCTCCATGCAAATCTGTGATGATGATGTAGCAATATTATGTATTAAGATTTGTTTATAAAATAACATTACCCGATGGAAAGTAACTACCCTCGCCCCGGGACCACTCGCGACATCAGAATTCAGGAGAGTTTCGAGTATATTGCCGACTTTTAAAAAAGGAATAATCTCTATGCCTGGCGGTCTAAGGGTCACATTTGTCCAGAAATGCTGCTGGTGATTATTTTAAAATTTACTGCAAGAGACGAATATTAGTTGGTAGTTAAATAAGGTACTTAATTACAATTAATTAAAAAAAAATACATTTCCTGTAAAATTTTTTAATTAAATTTAAGCTTAATCATCGTTGAATAAACCGGTGCAGATAGGCTATCCACGAGTTATTTAACACATTCTCCACAGTTGAATTTTCAGTTAAGTGGTGAATAGCCTAAATTGCAATTATCAGGAAGTGTTTTCTTAGTATTTTAAAACCTTAATTTACCTAAATAAGGATTCAATGTAGCTACTAAGCTTATTCAATTAGAAGCCGACGCTAACATAACTTACACTTTTAAATCACCGTTCGTGGAACATTAGTATTTATCTCAATTTCGGTACCTCAAAACTAACCCAATTAAAAACCGCTACTAGTTCAATGACATTTCAATTTTAAAATCAAATGTTCGGAATATTTGTGCGTACCGCGTAGGCCATAATTAGAATGGTTCGCACGGCTCTTTGAAATTGCATTGTAACTTTTCCGCATTGCGGCATCAGACCCTTTAAAAAGTTTATTTAAAAAATTTGATACTCCTATTTGAGGGGCTCAAAGTATTTAACCTTAAGTATACGATCGCAATTGACGACTACTGATAAGAATATCTAATTTTGAAATTATGTCATATTTTGTTTTCAGTTACTATTTTTTTTAATTAAGAGTCCGTTATGCAGGATGCGTAACTCGATTCGGAAACTTCACCACGTGACATCTTATAAACGCTGGCCGCGCTAAACATTGACTTATGGTCGCACGTAAAGTTTCCGCGTCCGAATCGGACGGAAATTGTTAATTAGCGCGTTGCAGAAACCATCTTCAGGTTAGTTTTTTATTTATAACTTCCTGTTGTACCACTACCTTATGAGTGTCGGGCAGGCTATCTGAAACTTTTTTGACAGATTCTCCATACTCCATGTTAGATATGTTGTGGAAAGCCTATCAGGAAGTGGGCAAACAGGCTCTTATTATATAATGCCTACAACCTACTAATTGTCTACAAACAACGTCATAATATCCAAACTGATGGGCGATGGCCTTGAATATTCAGGATACACCTTCCTAGAAGCTTTACCTCATCTATTGTCTTCGTGATGTGTCAATCACCGCATCAATTATTTGAGAATATCTGACACCATGATTATAGGTTGAGGTCTGGATGGAGGATAATGATGGATAGGATCTGATCAAGAATATTGATTGAATACACAAAACATTTGAAATGTAGTAAACGGGATTCTTTTAATATTCAAAAATTTTTAATGCTCGGGAAATCCAGATAGGATCAATAGATTTATTTATACTAGAGGTCGCTGTGGTCGAAATTCGACCATAAATATTTAAATACATCGTGAAATAACAAATGACAGTCTTCAATTTGGCATAAAAGTATCGTTACCGGGCCATTAAATTTAATTAAAAAAAAACAGACTTCAACCATAAACAAAAGAGTATGATTATTGTGTCATGTCAAAACATTTTAGTGTGCGTGCTGTAGTGAGTGCAGCGTTTTATTTATTTAAAATACGCATAATTAAATCATATTTAAAAAAAATATTGGTATTCCACACTCCTCCTCCATATCAACTTTAACTGGGAGAAATTTCATGCTTTGAAAAGGAGTACAATACAAAGTTTTCCGCTCGCGTATTAATTTTGACGACCTCTGTGGTTGAGCGCTTTGGTAGCTTAAGCTTACGCCGGGGGTCGCGGGTTCGAATCCCGCCGGCGGAACAAAAAGTTTTTCAATGTTCCTGGGTCATGGATGTGTATTAAACATATGTATCATATAATAAAAAAATCTTAAATTTGTGTATAGTATTTTATACTATACACAATATAAAATACTATACACAAGTATTAAATATATTTCCGTTGTCTGATACCTGTACCTAACACAAGTCCTTCAGGTACTTAGTACGGGGTCAGATTGACGTAGTGTAAAGCGTCCATAGATATTATTATTATTAATAATACAGATGTACGGATTATGGGTATAAAATATTTTCAAAGTTCAGCTTTGCGTATCCAAACCAAGCTAAAAATGACTTGAATTAATAGCATTACGTAAGTATTATAAAAAAAGACTATTTTCTGTAAAATGAAAATCTAAGTACCAATCTGCTAGATCTTCGTGCAAACGCGCTGGAATTTCACAATAAAAAATCCTATCCTAAACACCTGTTCCGATGAGCCAACATACACCGTCTAGCTTACGTCGCGGTTTATACGAAAATGATTCTTATGTTATTATCACAAAGATCCTATCACAGGTAAATTAACTTGAAACGTGCGCGCTAAGGAAGTGATCGTTGGACCGAGGCGCAGGTCGCACCCATTTGCGCCACAAGATCCACACAACCAAAACCGAATAGACGTGTTTCCTTAGCCTTGGAATCGAAAAACCTTGGCGGGAAACGTCGTCATTTGAAAATAAAATTTTGTTTTTTTTTTATTTTACATTTTGTTGTAAGGGGTTGTAATGTGAAGCCGAACATGAATCTATGCCTGAACATGTTTTACATACTAGTATTGTGCCCGGTTCTCCTTGCGTCGCCCGTTTTGACGCTAACGATTGATTCTCAACTTGGAACATCGGTTGAAGGTAAGCTTTTTAAAGTTTATTTGTATTCATAGCTATGTATTATAGTAAGTTTAGAGAAATGCGTTACGTCCCAGGATATAAGGCCTCGGCAGAGGTAGCTTGACTGGATGGTAAGTAAAATGTAAACGTACCAAATGTTTATAATATTTGTTTATAATATAAACCCTATGTACATGTAGTTTCATTAACTTTTTTGAAAATATCGCTCTACCACAGAGATTCAGTGATAGAGAGCCAGGGGAGTAGTAGAGAGCCTGTAGTTTTAGAGGTTCTATGACTTCTGGAGAATAACTCGAAATAGTTACGGCTCAGAAGACAAATTCGCCTAAATGACGCATTTAACCAATATCGCCTCAATACTCCCAAAATCTTTATTTTTACTTTTATTTCATTACATTCATTAAATGTTTAAAAATCCTTTTTTTAATTTCTAAACCTCTTTCTGAATTTAATAATGATGTTATCAACATTTTACACCACCTTCGTCGTTGTTTGTTATGGCAATTGTGTCGTCATAGATTTCTCATAATGGCAGACAGCGTTTCGGATCACGTGATATACAGATTAAAAAAGGGAAATTTTCAAATTGACATAGTAAATTAATATAATTTATTATGTCAATTTGAAAATTTCCTTTTTTTTATTCATAAGGGCAACTAGCCTAATATAAACATTTATGTATATTGTTTCATACCTAGGTTCACAATAAAGATGTGCGATTCCGATATTAATATCGGAATACCGATATTGAGATCCAATATCGAAAATCAGTATCGGAGTTCAAAAGCTTCCGATATTACATGCCCTAGTCGCAATACGTCAATTCCATATAAGTCGTGATATGTCGGTTGAGTTTGACATAGCCCGAAAAAATTACTTAGATCCTCTATCTGTATCTGTTTCAAATTCTCTTATTGTAAAATGGGAGAAATTGAAATAGAGCTGGTTGATGGAACTACATAATTTGGTCGGAATATATCAATTCCATGTAAGCCGTGATCTGTCGGCTGAGTTTGACAAAACACGACCAATTTACTTACATCCCAATCTGGCTCTGTTTGAGCTTCCCTGATTGTAAAATAAGCCTATGCATAAAATTTATTATTCGTTACATATACTTTGGTTGTCAGTTACCTACTTGTGCTAGTAGTAGTTGTAGTTCAGATGCATATTATACTCTCTTTAAAAGATATCGCTCACATGTGCTCGTAACAATTCTAAGAAGAACTCTGCTTCCTGATTGGTCAATATTACTTCGTATTGGCCAATTACATTGTTTTGTTTTACGAGTTTCAACTGTAGTAAAACGATTTTGCAAGAAAGTTTCAGTAAACGTTACATTTTTAAAGGGCTTTTGGTTGCTAATAAAATAGACTTCCTGATTATTATCTTAACTAGACACGGTTTTTATTAGATAGTAGAAATATATATAATAGTCAAATAAAGCATTCTGTAGGGTAAATAATTTAAATTCAAAAACTTTTTTCCATAAGTGGCCTGTGCTATGTATGACTATGTAAAAATGTATGTAATACCATAGAGAAATTATACCATATAAAATAATTTGTCTATGGTAATACAAAATATTCATTTGAGCTTATCACAATAACCAGACCTGTGGTCGAAAATCGATCATAAATATTTCTGAATTTAATCACAGACTTCAATTTGCCATAAGAATTTCAACTTTATAAAATTTAATGACCTGGTAACGACCAGGTCATTAAATTTTATAAAAAAATCACAGTCACCATAAACAAAAGAGTACTTCGTGTATGATTATAGTGTCATGTCAAAATATAGTGAGCGTAGCGCTTATTTTATTTAAAATACGCAAGACTAAATTATGTTTTAAAATAATATTGGTATTCCACGCTCCTCCTCCACATCAACTAAAACTGGAAAAAATTTCATGCTTTCGCATCTACGCGTCTTTCGTAAAAAGGGAAACAAAGTTTTCCGCTCGCGTATTAATAAATAGATTTCAAAGAAAATATTAAGATATTTTTAAAAATTACAAAAACAGGCAAAGGCGAAGATGCCTAGCTTTTTGCCTTTAGACTTATTTATGTAGTGACCCTTATTTTCACTTGTCTCTAACTTAATTGTACGTGTAGCTGAAGATTCCTTAAGACGTTTTTGTTAAATTCTTAACTTTTGATTGCTTTTTAAATTACCATTAAATAATGTTTAATCTTCAGGTTTTTATAAACCTAGATACACGTGTAGATTAATGGTCACGTTGCTATTAAAATTAAATGATATTTACTCTTAAGTGCACATCAGGGTCAAAATAAGAACATGTACAATATGTAAATTAAATTAAATTCGATATGAAATTAACATTGTAAAGTAAGCTTAGCTTTCAGCTAATAAAGTGCCAGTTTTCAATGAACAAATTCCTACTTTATGCGTATATAAAAATATCTTCCATGGCCAATAAGGTACTCTACATAGTGTTACACTTTTTATGAAAGTCGATTGAGTATTTTCAGTATCGGTTATAGCAGTTTTCTTCTGAAATAAATTTTAGATCAAAATCAAAATCTTTTTATTCAAAGTGAACTTTAAGTACACTTTCTGAACGTCGAGACTGCGGTGCCGGTTCGGGAACTAACCCGACAAGAAGAACCGGCGTAACTCGCACGGGTCCATCTTTTACCCAAAAGATGGAAAATAACTATATTATGTCTTAAAACTAATGTAACAAATAATAATTGTTTTTATTTACATACATACATAAATAATTTTAAGTAGATGAGTAAGATCTAAGAAATTTACTGCACTAATCATTGAAGTAAACAAACTTATTTTCTGCAGACCGTAAGAATAAATTTATTTTAAAGCAACATATAGTGTGAGTCATTAAAATCTTAATTACCATGGGAATAAAGTTTAATTTACAACGACGTGACTACAATGACTAGGGGCGCAAAAAATCTGAACCAAATGATTCACGATTAATTGAAGTGTGGATATTTAATTTGGAGCTACTAAATGGATCATAAATTTTTGGTTGCTATTGTCTTAGTTAACGTTTTGTTAGCTGAAATATTTTATGTAGTTTATTTGCTGCACCTAATAGAAATACAAATGTTACTTTTAGACAAAGATATACACTAAATGGCTTTGTCTTCTTCCCTTATATATTAGTTTTTTGATATACATATTTACAATGACGGTTGCACACACAGCCTCAAAAGTTTTAAATAAGGAAAAATGTTTATGTCTAATTATAATTACTTTAAAAGTTGCATTACTTATTAGGAGTAACGCTATTGAACAAAATACAGTAGTTGTGGATGTAAAATGCATGCAAGGACATTGAATTTTCTCTGCAACTTACTAATATTAGAACATATACAATTTCAGACTGTTTTGAGCGAGTGTCAATAGGCGAGCAGCTATGTGTGGACGCCATCTATCGGAACGCTACGGAACTAAGCACAAAAGAGTGTGAGCAACTCTGCAAGCAAGACACACAATGCCAGACCTACGATTATGGGTGAGTTGTTGCGAAATAGATGGCACTGTAGACATAGTAAACGTTAGATGACACTGTGTAAGACTTTTAGCTGAGGATATTTTGTCTGGGTTATAGTTACAAAGGAATGATAAATGAAGCAGAAAATTAGAGAGTATTTTCTCCTTCACATATACATAGATAAATAGAAAAAAAAACATGTTTGATTTGAGCTAAATTCAAATTGGGTTTAAATCAAAATAAGCTCAAAATACAGTATAAAGACGTTTGGACAGTCTGATATTTTAATTAACAATTTTTATGTTATTAGTAAACACATAACTTGTTCTTTACAGAGTCGGCGCAAAAGGAAATGCATCATGTAATCTGAGCCAGATGAATCTAACGGAACTTCAAGACGGTAAAATGCTTCAAAAGCACTCCGATTATGACGTATACGTGAGGAGAGTTCAGTGCCATAACAAACCAACACTATTAAACCAGCAACAGACAGACAGCCCTCTAAATCGACCAACCGGAACAGAGGACGCGGGAAGGAAACCATTAGCAGACGATCTTAGCCCACACGAATCTTCAAGGCCAGCTGGAAGACCTTCAAATACCAGACCTGGTTATGACAGCGAAAGACCAGACGATTATGACAGTTATAAACCATCATATGACAGTCCACCGTCATATGGAATGCATCGTCCCCAAGAGAGACCTTATCGACCAGAGAGTCCTAACAGCTTTCACCGACCAACCCCAAACGACGAAATGAATTTCCAAAACCGACCCATTTGGAGACCACCTCGACCGAACGATAAATTACCAGATATTTATAGACCTAACCCATACCCTGAGTACGTACCAGAAGTACCCCAATATGTCTACATCGAAAGGCCTCATAGGCGACAACATAAGCCGTCCAGTTGCAGCCAAAATAAACCGGCGGAATACCTATCTGATTCTACAACTTCTGATAAGCCTACAAGACCAGATAGACCAAGCGGACCATACCAACCAACTTACGACAAACCTATAGCTCTTCCAGATAAGCCAAGCAGACCGTATCCAAGCTACTCAGGCCAATACGCCAGCAACTATGGTTCTTCCCAGGATAACTCTATATACCTTGAAATCGTCGATCCACCACGACCAATCAGACCTATTGCTGACGAAAATCCTCAAAGACCGAATTACTACTATAATCACGAATCTGAGTACGGTCAGGAGGCTTTCGATTATTCCAGTCAAAATTACCACTCGCAACACAGCGACTCCCAAGACTACTGGAACAGTGGATACCAGCATAAACCTGTAAGACCATACAGAAATCCGTCGTTAGGTCATGGTCCGAACTATGAGTATGATGAAAGATATCGACCAGCTAAACCGATTAGGCCAGAATATGGTTATGATTACAACCAAGCTTACAGCGAAAGTCATTCTAGTCAGAACTACGCTAGCAGCCATGCCTACTACAGTGGTAATGATGGCTATAACCGCCGTCCCAGTCAGACACAAGTCAGTAACCAAAGTAATGTTGACAGGCTTTCAGACGTTCACGGTCACACCCAGCAAGGAGGATATGGTTCACAGAACAGCAATCGTTTTTCTAATCATGGTGGACCATCGGTGGAAGATATAAATAAATATAACTACGACCATGGCATATACGGTACTCATCTTGGGTACGGAACTCATCACCTGTATGGCATCACACCAGGAATGTATGGTCCCACTTATATTACTGATAGAAATGATAGGCCCATGTATGATAGACCATATGGGGGACGGCCTTACCAAGACTACGATAGGCGTCCGTACGGGCAAGAAACCGTAACGAAGCCGAGACCAATAGAAATTCCAAGTAATCCAGTAGATAATAGAAGACCAATGGATCCAGTAATGCCCAATCCAGTACATAATAAAAACCAAACGAATAGTACTGTAACGAATAACTCCAGCAGACCCGACGTAAGGCCTGTGTATGAGCAGGATTCTGATAGGCCATACAACGTCCCAAGTTATTTGGTCACCTCTAACGGCAATGTGGTGACTTCGAAACCAGTGGCAGTCGCTGACTTCGGCTCGCGGCCAGGATATAGGCGAGAAGAGGCAACATACGAAGGTAAGTCATATATAGATAGCAACATAGAAAGCCATAAACGAGAAAAGTGTTTTTGTTTACGAAGCAACCAACTTGATTTTTGTCATAGACTTAGTTGTAAAGATGGAGAGTAAAATATAGTCTACTTTTGGTCTTAGAGAAACATCATGCTCCCAAACGGAATATCCACGCGAGCGAACTTGGAACGATAGAATTTATATGCGTTATGCGGGTTTCCACGTTTCCTTTGCAGTCAGAGGACAGATCCAAGTAAAAACGCGACAACTGGCATTAAAAACTTATTAGAAACATTGATCAGTTGGATCGGATTGATCAACAATTTCCGTGTGACTTGGATCCGAAAACTACACGCGATCATCGGTCACATCCAGTAGGAAAATAGTCTACTTCCTCTATATATATACTAACGTAATGTATACTACAAGATCGTGTAGTCTTAGAGAGAACCGTGATGATGAACTCAGAGATCACCCCTCGGTGTGGAATTTTCTGGGCCAGCCTAGAAGAGGCTGGATTGCGATAATGTGACGAAAGTCAACCGTTTGCAGAGTTGCGGTGGGTTAGGTTAGTTTAGAGCGTCCCTGTCCTAGTGGGCAAGACCTTTAGTTCGCACTCGAGAGGGTGCAGGTCCAAACCCAGGTGGAGGCGTGTACAAACGAGACATTTTCCGTACACGCCATGGGAGAGCCATGGGCCGGTTCGATCGGAGTGATACCATGGCTTCACAGAGAACTGGCATGAAACGGCGTTGTGCTGTGTTTTTAGTTTACCGATGACCCAACTTCCCTAATCCCCTATCCCTATTCCCTCATAAAGGCCGGCAACACACTTGCGACTCTTCGGATGTCATAAGTGTCCATGAGCGACGGCAGTTGCTTTCCATCAGCTAACCCGTCTGCTCGCTTGTTTTATAATAAAAAAATCCTCAGAGAGTCCCACATACCCCCGCCGATGTCCCCAGTCTGCCGAGGATGCGTACAGCATCTCCCCATACAAATAATATTTTTATTAGCTAGAGGGACTAATTTCATTTGAAATCAAAGAAAAATATAATTTGTTACACAGCGTATTTCTGACTGTGACAATTATATAATAATACAATATATAACATCTGTTGGACGCTACATACCACGTCAGTCTGGTCCCGTGGTAAGTACCTGAAGGACTTGTGTTACGGGTACCAAACAACGGCAATATATTTAATAATTTTATACTATACACATATTTAAGATTTCTATTATATGATACCCACATCCAAGACCCAGGAACATTGAAAAACTTTTTGCACCGTCGACAGGATTCGAAGGAATCCGGCTTAAGCTACCAATGCACTTACCAGCTGAGCCACAGAGGTCGTCGATTTTTTTAAATTCCAGTCATTATTTTTTAAACAATCACCTAGCTAAATTCCTGACGAATATAAAACTCGTATCTGCTGTTAAAACAGTGACTACCCTATTATATCGCAAATTCATTAATATGGCATTAACCGAAAAACATCCAACGGCATCAGATTAGGTTAGAACAATAGATATATCAGATCAGGCAGTGACCCTGGCAGCTAAAATTCAGACAATAATGACTAATAGCTTAGGTTTTTTATAAAAAAGGAAAAAATGAGGCTTAAAGGCTCTACGTTACCATGAAGGTGTTCCTTTCCAAGGGGTTGTCTTTGCCTGTTTGTTTCCTAGTCTCATAAAAACAGTATGGTATGCTTAAGCCTATAATTATTGCCTGTTATCAGAAAATTAAGAGTAGGCTTAGATAAAAAATTCTTTATTTGTACACAAATTAACAACTAAACTTAAACAATCATAAAGGAACTGTACAAAACAAAGGAACTGTTCAAATATCCTAAAATGATATTGCTTTTTTATGAAAGTCGTAATCCATCTATATATTAATACGCTAGTGGAAAACTTTTTACCCTTTTTACGGAAGACGCGTAGATATAAAAGCATGAAATTTTCCCAGTTATAGTTGATATGGAGAAGGAGCGTGGAATACCAATATTAATCTTGCGTATTTTTAATAAATAAAACGCTACGCACACCACAATACGCACACTACGATAGTTTGACATGACAAGATAATCATACACGAAATGCTCTTGTTTATGGTTCAAGTCTGTGATTGAATTAAGAAATATTTTTGGTCAAATTTCGACCAGGGCGACCTCTAGTATTAATAAAGGTGTCGTGGTAAGTATCAAACGTATTTACATTCTATGCTTCAGTCCACTCGGTTTTTTCTTCAGTAAGTTCGATTTCCGTGTAGGAAAGATGCTTTTTCCAAGTTTGGAAATGGCAATGCATACCGATCACTTAACCATCAATCCAAAAAGTCGCCTAATCTCTCGCCTGTCAATCCGGTGATCGGCCACATTAGAACATGAGAGTAAAATGGAGAGACAGTGCTTTTGAGCACTGCGCATCCACTCGGGATAGTGCCCAAAAATGACTCCTACGCAAGGCAAGTTTCTATGAAACCGGCTACCTTCAACGAAAACTATACCCGCACATAGATACTCGTGACATCAGAAGAGTTGCAAGTGCGTTGCAGGCTTTTTAAGAGGGAGTAGCGGATAGGGGGTAGAACGGTTGGGTCTCCAGTAAACTCAGTGACTTTGAGACTGATGTATTTTTCCGGTAACGCCTCCGTGGTCTAGTGGCACGGAGCTCGACTCTTAACCCGGAGGTCGTTGGTTCGATTCCCGCGTTGAAAACGTGTTTTTTCCAAGTTTGTTTAGGATAATATAGTCTGATCATTGATTTTCTGACAAGACGATCCATGCGTCGGATGGCCTTGTAAAGAGTCGGTTCTGCGCCGGATCTCTCGCCAGTCGTGTCGGTCATCCGTCCCACTGGGTTATGAGAGTAAAGGAAGAGAGAGCGCTCCTGTGTACTGCGCACACACTCGGGCACTATAAAATTACTCCTGGGTAACAGGCCTGGTTTCTTTATGCAACCGGCCACCGTCATCGAAACTGGTGTGGGAGTTATTATTATTATTTTTCCGCTTAAGACAGTCTATTTGCATGGCGCTATTTATGTGTACTCCCCACTCTATCTAAACATTTTTCGTACAGTGACGTATAAAAAAGACCGATTATCAAAATACCTTATCAAAGCTTTAAAAAATCTACAAGGCTTTGAATATTTTTATACATAACACCAAATACAATAGCCACTTTAATAGAGGAAATGCTGGTAAAATTATGTCATTTACACGTCGAAACTGCGCAGGCGTGAATGTCATTTGTTTTAGGCCGATGGTTAAAATTCAAGGTACAGTCAAGGTGACTGCGCTTCGAATTCGTCCTCTATAAAACTGGTGCTACCAACACGCTTGGAGTTACCATAAAGTGTTTCCTTATACTGCAGGATATACGGAGTGGCAGATTTTCAGTTTTAATGGATTATTATTATTTTTTTCATATTTCTTCGATGCATCATAGAAATATCAAGCGGACTGACTGGATAGACATACTATTACGAAGATAAAGGTGTGCAGAGATATTTTTATCGATTCAGAAAGATATTATGAAGTTGGCTTTAATGACCAAGAGCCAGTGTCAGCCAGACTTTTCTCATTTTATTAAAACGGACATTTGGTCTATGATCATATCTTTATGATGCCAATCTTGAATGATCTTTATCGTGCCGAGGAAAAGCGTCGGCACGAATGGGCTGGATCGTTCGGATAAGACAACGGCCTTACAAAAAGTCGACGTGGAACATTCCAGTTAGTAAGTTTACCGGAGACCCAACTTCCTACGCCTTATCCTATTGCCTTTTCGGCTTCACATGTTACAAGTATTCATGGCTGACGGCAGATTCTTTTAACGAAATAACTCATCTCGTTTGCCCCCTAATTTCATTTAAAAATGTTAGTGAACCTAAAGCGGCCATAGCCTCATGGGTAAGACCTTTGGTTTGCACTCGAGAGGGTGCAGGTTCAAAACCCGGTGGAGGCTTGTACCAATGAGACATTTTCCGATTTCAAGTACATAATACGGATGCTCATTGCCGTGGGAGAGCCATGGTTCGGCACGAATGGGCCGGCTCAACCGGAGTGATACCATGGCCTCACAGAACTGGCGTTACCCTATTCTTGTTTCCTACTCCTGTTCCCTATTACTCTATAAAAATGTCGGCAATTCACTTGTGAATCTTCGGATGTCACGAGTGTCCATAGGCGACGGCAGTTGCTTTTCATCAGGTAACCCGTCTGCTTACCATCCCTCTAAATATGTTAAAAAAAATTACTAGCAATGAAGTTAAGGGCTTACTCATAAAAAATGACTTTATTTAAATGCGATAAAAACTCTAAGGACCTTCGTACAAAATGATTATTCGAAACAAACCGTTCCCCATTTATCTAAGGTTTTTCTTCACCTTACATAATGGAAGGTCTTAGCAATTTGAGCTGTGCTTACAGCTTGTAATTTGTTATTTATTATACGACCCAAGTTATAGGCTTTTGAATGAAACGTTTAGTTTTATGTTGCCTCTATGACATGACACCCGCAACTCCGTTGCGTTTTTTATGCCGGAAAATTGTATGATACCCCATACGCTTTTCCGGCATAAAAAGTATTCACTAGATCATTCTAGGGTGAGGCGGCTTACGGACGCGACTGACAGCCGCAATTTATATAATGATTGTACATTGAAGTGTGCAAACTGTAAGGCGTAAGTCGCGGACGCTTTACGTGGGCTGTCAGCCGCGTTTGATCCTTTTTTTTCAGCTTTATATCTACGTTAGTATTAGTAAAATCGTAAACGACTAAATATGGTGCGAAATTTGAATTGAATGGCGTGGTCCCTATGTATACAAAAAAAGTAAATCATAGACTGTTCAATTGAAATTCAAAATTCCTGACTACACAATTTTTAACTTTTTTTTATTTTAGGACAATTTTTAATTAAGGATTTTATTTTAGTTTATTTATGTAATATATATACTTTTTTTTCTCCTTGTTACCTTTTTTGTTTATAAGTTTTGTGGTTTATATTTATTTTAAAAGTAATAATATTATTAATATTCATTTTTAACTTATTGTTTCATTAAATTATTTTATTATTGTTTCTTCAGATTTATCTACACGAACTGTACCTGTAGCTGATGTATCACGCTAAAGCTTTTGATTTAGACCACACGCGCACATAGATAGTGATCTAGTAAGAATCTTTTCGTGTACGAAACTTATTGTTCGCGTAATATAACCCTCGTCCTTCGCTATTGTTAATTCTTTGTTATTAAATATTGTTTATACTCGTTAATATTCACTGACCTCTTAATGCATGTTCAAAGGGCCGGATGTTAAATCTTTGAAAAAGACAAATCTGATAGATGGTTTACCGTGTGTACGTTCAAAGGAGAATTCTTAAGGATAGTCACAATCGCAAGATACTGTCAGCTTATGTTTAGTTACTGTTCTGTACTTTCGGCATGATGACAAGCAAACTTTCAATTTTATATTTCTGAGATTCCTAGGGGGTAGCTTAAGAGCAAATTATTTATATGTGGAAATTGACCACATTAGCTAAAATAAAAGAGGAAGTGACTTCTTCAGTAAACAATAAACTTAGAAGTTTTTACTGCAATTTGTCCGAGTCGACCTTGGGTCTATGGAGATTAAGAGTAATGGTTACGGAAACGATTACTGTGATTTACGTTATGTTACACGAGCTAGGCACATAGGAAATGCGTTGTTTAACTTTAGGCTTCAAATTATAAAAGTCCGGTTTAAGCCATAACTGATTTTCTTAAGATTTTAAGTTTATTTTACTTAGGTAATGTTGGCTGTATTGCCATACGTACCCTATAGCAGTGTTCTTCATGTAGATCTGACGTAATATTGAAAATACATTTTTGACGGTCTTATCGAAGGCACGCTTGATTGCCCGCGCTACGCCAATATGTTTCTTATGCTACGAAGAGTGCTACGGAATTTTATTAAGTCGTAGACCGTTGAGACATTGTATAATATTATTATCATTTTTTAGGACAACTTTCATTTAGAAGAATTTTTACATATTGATACATACGCACTCACATCTATATATACACTATATATATAGCCTTAAGCCGCCGACATATACGACAAGCCTATGTGGAGAGAAGCATTTCGGCATTTTTTCATTTCATAGTTTAGTCTTAGTCCGCCGTTTTAGTCATTTGGTCGGCTAGGTCGATTGTATGTTGGACAACTATGACGGCGACATGTCGCCGAAATGCTACTTTCCACATAGGCTTGTCGTGTATATGTCGGCGGCTTAGGTATGTAAAGCGCTTTATATTTACTGATATTTATAATTTATAACAATTTTATAAACAATACACCTGAAGATTATGTATTTCGATACCGGTCGTGTATTGTTTATAAAATTATTATAAATTATAAATAACAGTAAATATAGTGGAAAGTAACAAGTGTAGTGCAAGTAACAAGTGAGTCTTATTAATATTTCGTTGGCTAATTAATATGATTGGTGTACATGTCTGCATGTGTGTCCGTCAGTACTACAATGTGCGGATATATGAAGCTTTTTGTTCTCAATTTTGAAAGACAATAGAGCCAGCGGCGATTTTATCAGACGCGTTGGATTTGTGTAGACATGGCGTCTCGTTTTTGTGGTTTTGTAAAAAAATCAAAGATCTTTATTAGTTACATATGCTTACGATATTTGCTCATCATACAAAAAAAAAAAACGCAGAAGCCATACAGAAATAAAAGTATCTTTGGACTCTAAATTTTGTGTGCCCATTCAAAATAGGTGCAATGATTTTACAAAATAATATTGTATCTTGATATTTATTTAATGTCAAAATTATATTTTTTCTCACAGTATGCTCGATTTTTTTGTTTTCGTTTTTGCTTTATATTTACAAAACTTAAAAAAATTACGTACGATTTTGCTTTTACTACGAATTGTCAAGGGTATATCCACACAATTTTATCGTGTATGTCGCACCTGCATATAAGGCTATGTCAAACAATGCCTCTGTTCAGTCTGCGTCGCGGTACCCTATGACCTACATTATTTTTTTTATTCGAGTAAAAATCACGATGTATCGATAAATCGAAATTTTGTGGTTTTGTGTTTTTTTTTTTTGCGCATTTTTGGTGTGTTTTGCGCATTTTTTTTGGTGTTTTTTGGCAATGTGCAAAAATCGGTGATGCGGTACTATGAGGGTGTGCGTTAGTTTGGTGTTGAGTTTTATAGTGCAAGTTTTCGGGACTCGGGTGATACTTGTGGAGAATGCACCAAGTATGTATTTGTTTAAGGTTCTAGATTAATCTATATCTACTTATACATACAATAAAACAGTAGAATTAGAGTGTCTGTACATTTAATATTTTTACAAAATTATCAATGTGGGGGTGCTAAAGAACAGTAATAGAACAGATATCGACAAAAAAGTTGTCTGTTTGTACGCGCTAATCTCAGGAACTACTGAACGGATTTGATGACCCTTTTTTTTTTTAGTAGCTATTAGGTCTGGTCAACATATAGGATACTTTTTATCCCGGGAAAATGTGCGGTTCCCGCGTGATATACAAATTTTTGCGCAACGAAGTTGTGGGCACCAAATATCAATAATAAGGATTAACTTCGGGAGACCGAGGGACATGCTACAGCACCCGCAACGAAATTAATCAGAAAAATATACAAAAGTTTTCTCCCAATACAAACCGAAGCACAAAAAAAATATATATATTATACTGGGGAAGATTTTTCATATAGCGAATTATTGCTAAATTAGCGGAAAATACCACAGTCTCTGTATACTCGAATAAAAAATATTGACAAACCTAAATTAATTAAAATACTGTACAAAACGCACTACTGAATTTCTGCTGTAATATGGTATACCTAAATGCAAAACATTTATCTATATACAAATAATCTTAGAATAGATAAAGCTTAAAGCATCCGTGGCCTAATGGTTGACAAGACCCGGGTTGAGGCGTGTACCAATGAGACATTTTTCGATCTCTAGTACATAATACGGATGCTCATTGCCGTGGGAGAGTCATGCTTCGGCACGAATGGGCCGGCTCGACCGGAGTGATACCACGGCCTCACAGAAAACTGACGTGAAACGGCGTTGTGCTGTATTCCGTTCAGTGAGTGAGTATACCGGTGACCCAACTTCCCTAATCCCTATTCCCCCATAGAGGCCGGCAACGCACTTGTGACTCTTCGGAATCGGCGACGGCAGTTGCTTTCTATCAGGTAGCCCGTCTGCTCGCTTGCCCCCTAATTCATCATATATAAATCATAAAAAAAACGCACACTTAAGGCCGCGCGCACAACTGAGTTAAACTATCTGTATTAACGTGGTTGTGAAAATGTATGAAATAGGACAGGATCTACAGAAGCGGTAAAACTATGCGTGTCTAAAAGTGGCAAGTATGGTTACGAACAGGAATACTCTTCTATCACCTTTGACCTTTCGCTACTTGGCTTCTACGACTAGGAAATTCAGGGACTAAAGGAATTCGGTAGAAAGTGAACTACACTCATAAAGTAAATACTTGAGTGATCCGTTCTGCATAGACTATTCGACTGACGTTTCCTTTATAATGTTTGTCTGTCATACCAAAATGTCCACATTACGTCCTCGTATTATGAAATGTACAGTAAAACTTTTGAGTTCCTGTTAATTGGCGGCAGATTTGTTGAGTTGACTTTTCTAGAATATCCTTTCAATTATTGTGTGTTCTTACTTCGTCGAACTGTGTGGCGCAGCGGTTGAGCACCTTGGTAGCTCACGACGGGCGTCGCGTCGCGGTATCGAAACCCACCGACGTACCTAAGTTTTTCAAAGTTCCTGGGTCGTGGATGTGTATTAAATATGTGTATCATATAATAAAAATCTTAAACACGTGTATAAGAAAAAGTATTAAATACTAGCTTTTGCCCGCGACTTTGTCCGCGGACAGGACGGTTTTTTCACGAATTTTTTTGTCGCCATTTAAGGGGATG
>JAOTAV010004213.1:0-31366 GCA_026546445.1 Cyclargus thomasi | reverse complement strand
TAGCTCAGGTACACAATATAAAGTAGTGCATCATTTCTACGCTAAGGCGGTACGAAGTTCGCCGGGTCAGCTAGTTAGTTAAAAGGATGTAGAGTAACAAAGGCTACCTTTTAGTCATGGAAAAACATCATATTATATTTCTAAAACGATTTCGCATGGAGAACCAACCTACTGGCCCAGTGACCCTAAGAGAATCCTAGACCTGGTTGACTTTTGCGTAATAAAAGGAATTCACTCCACGACCTCTCATCTGATCACAGTCTGATATTATTAGAGGTTACCCAAGAACTAAAGCTTATCCAACCAGCACCAAAGTTACACAATCGCAAAACATATTGGAGCAAATTTCGATGCTTGGTGGAATCCTCTATCGACCTTAATCTTCCCCTGAAAACTGAAGATGATATTACGAAAGCTGTAGAACACTTGTAGAGTTCAAAACGCAACCTGGGAATGCACACCACTTAACAAAAAGAAAACTGAACCGTGTTGCTCCAAACCAGTCAGGCAACTTGTAGGTAAATAAGGGAGGCGCGTAAACAATGGCAATCCACCAGGTTTCCTGCAGACAGAACTCCATTAAACTGCTGAGCAGCAAAACTCAAGAAACTGTTGCGTTCGGAAAAAAATGCCGATATTGAAGGCCATTTACGCAAATTAAATGCGACAGCTAACAGTGACTACTCACTCTGGAAAACAACTAAAAGACATAAAAGACCCACAGCTTCTAATCCACCTGTAAAAAGAAAAGAAAAAACAAAAACAATAAAGAAGAAACAAAAAAGTATTAAATAATATTTATTCTTTAATAGTGTCGGTTTCAGAATTCGGTGAGGCATCAGTCTATTTCCATACACAATCTTCATAATTTTAAAGTCGGTAACAGCTTACATGTGATGAACTGTCAAAATTTTTGACTGGTACAAAAAAAAGTAAATCGCGTGCAAGATGTTGGTAGACCGGTTATGGAGTTATTGCGTGTGCTAGAAGAGTAGCTTCTCCCAAATAAGAGGAAACAACAGGTACTTAACGGTCAGTAACATGCGACCAGGAAGACACTAATGATCTGAGAGCTCTTGTCTTATGATTTAATTTTTTTTCAAAATTGGATTTGAGATTCCTATCTCGAGGTGTTAGGGCCCTTCTCACTAGCCAGGTCTGCAGTTCCGATTTGGTTTGTAATAGGAGTATATTATAACAAGATTTTGCTTCAAAAATTGCAAACAGCTCTCAGAATGACCGCCTTTACACTAATTTAATGAATTAATTTAACTTCAGAGCGACTGTACCGAATCGGATGTTTCTTTTTAAATTTTCCTTTTAGTCAGAAATAAGTTTAATGCCTAACTGACTGATATGCACCGTCTTGAGAGAAAGTGAAAATATTTTGTGTACATATGTTATGTACACAAAATATTTTCGCAAGCGAATAAGAGTGATAATAATAATTCATTTCATAAATAACATTTTACAGCAACCAACAGTTCTTCCCCCCAAGCTAGGCGAACTGTTGGTTGAAAGCAGAGATGGGCACAATTAAAATACTCGTTAATCTAATTATTAATCCGATTTGAAAGTCGATTGCAAGCAATGTAATCTAACTGCTTCGCAATTAATTACTCTGACATTATGGTTATGTAGATTACACAAAGCAATCGAATAAAAAATATGTTTTTTTTTTGGAATCAAATACTTTGATTTCGACTAATTACATAATTAATCATTTTATGGTAAATTGATACAATTTTTCGTCGTAGAAAAAATGGCAACTGAGTAGGAGCATCTTTTGTTGTTTTTGGAACATGTAGGTAAACTACTGAACGGATTTTGATGTTTTTATTTCTGAACGTTAATTTTGTACAGTAATTAGAGTTGCTGGCTCGGACAGACGTTGTTCTGCCAAATTTAGAAAAATTACTGAATTACTTATAATAAAGAGAGGTATATACTCGATGCGCTTAAACTACTGAACCTAGGTTATTAAAATTAGAAAAACATTACTGTAGCGTTGCTCTACTATGGTCAATTTTTTCTAATTTTATTAACCTAGGTACAATAGTTTGAGCGCATAGGGTATACCTCTATCTATTATTAGTAATTCTGTTTCATTAAAGTAATTTTCCTAAAAGTTGGCAGAACAACGTCTGTCCGAACCAGCAACTGTAATTACTGTACAAAATAAACGTACATTTTATTAAAATTATTATTTAAGTAATCTCATGTAGTTAGATTACTGAAGTAATCTGTTGAAATGTAATCGATTAACGCGTAGTCTAATTGCTTTCGAAATTAATTAATGGTTAATCTGTGGGTGCATAATTACCCATCAGTCTGTTGACTTGCAATCAGATTAACAACTACAAAGTAATTATAATCACGTTAATTGTAATCTAAATACTTTTTGCCCCATACTGGTTGAAAGTAATGACGTACACAGCTGTGATAACAATATTAAAACTACATTTTACAGTCATCAGAAAAACCACGTAGAAGAGCCTAGCACAAACATTTGGCAACGAAGTAATCGTCAAATGACTATGTATTTTGCATCGAAAGTGATCAATTTAGTGATAAGAGATTGATTATTAGGCAGTTGTTTAGTTGCATGATTTTAAGATCTTTCCCCTTCTAGTTATTACAGGTGGTCATTAATGTAACATATTTGACCCCAGTACTTATGTGACGTCACAAATTTGCAATTTTGCGTATTAAAAGTAGTTAAATATTTAAATATTCGCGATTATTCATTTTTCTCAAATCTCAGACCTTCGCTCCTCTCTTTACGTGTGATATACTTTATGGATGACCCCAAAGTAGGGTACCGGCTTTTATCATCTGATCAGGGTGCACAAGCGAAAAAGCAGCATAAACAACTATCATACTATTATGTTGTGATTCGTTAGTTAGCAAATACTGATATGATACGGCGCTGTTGACTGTATGGAAATAGGTATCTTGTTTATCTCCTACTGTTTGGTAGAGTCTTAGTCATCGCAACTTCGCTAAGAACCGCTTATTTCATTGCTGACCTGGCAAACGTTTTGTTGATTTTTTTTTTTATTGGAAAACAAACAGCTTTTAACACGTAACAACAATACAGTAAAATTATACATATAAACTAATAAAGTTTTCATAATTAAATATTACAAATATACATGAATTTAATGTGACACACAAGAATACAGTAGGGGTGTGTTAAAGTTGACAATCATTATGTTAAAGATACAATACAAAATATTATACAATGTTCGAAATTAAAGCACTACCACTAAGAGAACAGCTAAAATTATTTATTTATTTTATTATTTATCCTATCCACAGTACATAAGCCTTCCTTTCAAATCACTCTGCGTATTTAAAACTACATACAGATCCGTTGTAGGAAGCGATTTGGGTTATTTTTGTGATTTTACTTCATTGCAATCTAAATGTAAATAAACCGAGACTCTATAATATGACTATGTTTAACCGCACTATAAAGAACTACAATGAAAATTCAATTTATTTTACCCGTTTAAAATGTTATTAAAACGACATGAATTGAAATAGAGTACATACATATTGTACCATCGAACGATTGCTTTATAGTCAGTTGACGGGCCAACTTCAATTGGTCGGACTGTGTCAAATCCACGTTGGTAGCTGTCTGCTGGGTTTGGCATAACTCAACCAAATTACGCAGGTACCCTATCTGCCTTTGTATCAGCTTCCCTGATAGTACCTAACATTTTATTTTGATATAGTACCTAATCTTAAACTGGGGATTTTTTAAATGCCTCTGAGCTGGAATCGTACCAAACCAATTCATTTAGTATGGTAGTCTGTACTAATGTAAATGAGCTGTATTATAATGCAAATATATATTAAGAAGGCAATGAACCGTAACTGAAAAAAATGTTGAATAGGCAAGTGCGGAGCTCAAATGTTTTTTCTTTATAAACATCATGATAACATATTACCGCAACATTTTACCAGTAGGGTGTATATGTCTGAGTATTAAAGAATCTATTTTTTTTAATAAACCAACTGTCAAAATACGATATAATTTTTTAAAAGACGATGTGCTACGACGCGTAGTGCATCGTAGCGAGAAAACTCGGCGTAGCACATACGACGTAGCGTCGTAGTATAGCAGCGTAGCACCCACGTAGCGGATGAAATTTGCAACGTAGTTTTCGCTTATGGGGGGTCCACCAGGGGACCAGGGGACGGTCCACCCACGTCCACACATGTGTGTTTGTGTGTGTAAGTGTCCGTTTGTCTGTAGCATCACAGCTCCCGAATTAGTGAAGCTATTTCATTTTTTATTATAGGTGATTTCGACTGAGCTATTTAAAGTTGTCAGTGACAAAAGTGGGATTTAATGTTTTATTTTTTTTTATTTATAGTTATTTAATCCTCAGTTAAAAGTATGTAAGTAGAAAGCCATTTTGCAGTTTTCTAGCTTAAAATAAATTACTGTTTTCAGCTTCATTCGTACAAACGTACTTCTAAAATCATTGTCTAGCCCGCGTGGCGAATTCTGCCGAAATTCAATAGAGTGCGTCGTATTGTGGCGTATTCTCCTACAATTAGTTTCTATCCATTCAACAATAGAACCTAATATCACTTAATGACAACGTACATTCGTAATTTGTATAGTGAGATTAGTCATTTCGGACTAAATTGTGGTCAGATTACTCAAACTTTATTTTTCGTGTTTTCTTTATTATTAAGAGAATTTTCTACTGCAATATTATAATAAGGTAATATTTCATTACTACCTAGTTTACATTACTTACTAGTAGACAACTTTGCAATAATTTTACACGAAGTGTTACAATTAATATCATGCATCAGAGAAAGGACTTAGGGTATATTTAATCGCAGAAAGGTTGTTGTATTTATATAAAACAATTACTTTTTAGAATACGTTATTGAAATTTATATACATAAATAAGTTGAGCGTCCATAGCCTAGTGAATACCTTTACCTAGTCCATAACCTTTGGTTCGCACTCGAGAGGGTGCAGGTTCGAAACCCGGTGGAGGCGTGTACCAAAGAGACATTTTCCGATCTCAAGTGCATAATGTGGATGCTCATTGCCGTGGGAGAGCCATGATTTGGCACGAATGGGTCGGCTCGACCGAAGTGATACCACGGCCTCACAGAAAACTGACGTGAAACGTATCATGCTGTGTTTCGTTCAGTTGGAGAGTTTACCGGTGGCCCAACTTTTTTAATCTTCCTATCCCTTTTCCCATTCCCTATTCCGTCGTAAGGCAAGGCACTTGCGACTTGTCGGATGTTACAAGTGTCAATTGGCGACGGTTATAATAACAATAATAAATTAGGAAGTCGTATATTATTATTCTTCACAATTTGAGGCCTTGTGCAAAACAGAAGCAGCTTACGCATGAAAAATAAAATCCTCTCATTTACAAAGACTTAACAGATAACGTATCAAGTTGAATCATAAATTATTACACCTAAAACCTTTATCTATCTTCGGTAAATAAAATCATTGTTTACTGATGGAAAATACAAAAATAAGACACTACAATGTAAGAGCCAGATAAGAGGAGACTGTAGTTAATTCTCACAACAGACTCGATGCGGAAAAGTCAGTTTATATACATAAACTGAATGTGATTATCATTTTTAAAAATATCGCCACTATTATTTTACACGTTTACAATGTTATTAAAACGAAATAAATTGAAATAGAGTACATACATATTGTACCATCAAACGATTGTTTTATAGCCAGTTGACGGATCTACTTCAATTGGTCGGACTGTGTCGAAACAACGTTAGTAGAAACGTGTGTGCTGGATTTGTCATAACGCAAACAAAAATCATACTATAGCCATTAGATGGTTAGTAAAAGACGTTAAAGTGTTATGTATGAATGCATAATATGAATGACTATTTGAACTATTTCAGCGAGGCCTTGCTTTGGTATTGAATCTGTGTTAATTATTAGGCCATATTTAAACTATACAATGACGAAATTATGTAAAATATCAGTATATATTTTCTCTTTATATAGTCTAACAATTGCTATCACACACAGCATACTATGTAGAGATGCGATAGTGACTTATGTTTACAGTGTAGTATATTCAACGGCAATCATTTCTGCTAAATTATTGTTAAAACTATCTTGAAGATACTACAAGATACTTTCCAAACTTTAAAATTTTGGCTTAAACATGTGTTAGAGGTATAAGTTTAACCTCTTAAAAGTAAGTCAAAACGTTAACGATATTGGCCAACAAAGTATATGTTATAGAATGATCCTTATTCTTTCATTACTAGCGAGGACTTTTTCCATAAGCTTTTAGTTATTCAGAAAAAAATGAACCATTTAATATTCCGAATAATCTTTTTTTTTAATATAAACTACACAACTAACCGGTTAAGTTAAACGATTTATTTTTATACAATACAATATAAGTAGCACTATAATCCCTAAGGAGAAATTCTTGTTTCTTGTTTTTATTAATTGTATACGAGTATTAATTATTTTCCGTTAGCGGGGGGAGATTTTTTAAAACTCCGAACGTATGGTCAAGGCCGTTGGCGCCTGTATTCCCCTTAAACGATTTTTTGTTTCATTTGATAATTATTTGTTTGAATAATTTCACAAATAATATTAGGGGAAATGAGAGTAGACCAGTTACCTGATGGAAAGCAACTACTTGGACACTTGAAACATCAGAAGAGTTGCGGCATTAATGAAGGAATAGGCTACGGGAATAGGGACTGGAGAACGAGGAGAAAGGAATTGGACCTCTGGTTAACTTTCAAGACCTCCGGTAAATTCGTCAAGCACGACGAAATATCACAAGCGCTGTTTAGCGCCGGTTTTCTCTGAGTCAATGATATTTACCGGTAGAGCCAGTCCGTTCATGGTTTTTTCCGGAATTTTCCATTGTATTTAGAATAACCCGCATCGTAAGCTAAAACTACTTAAAGTGTTCCTAGTGCTAGATGCCCGTATGTTTGTACAAGGAAGCTGTAATGGTCGAATTATTTCACACTCGGTCTTATGTGACAATGTCACATTGTCTTGGACGCGCAATTTATCAATAACGACAGTATCAAGAGTTCCGGCTGCGGTATTTTGGCCATCAGCGCCGCATCCGTTCGAGATGCGTCATTACAATGACCTTTATGACGACCACATAAGGTTTATACCGTAGAGTCCAGAGGCAAAATATGTTTGAACGGCCCGACGCTACGCAGCGAGTAGCACGGTTAAAATGCTTTGGTCACGCTACACGCGTAAAGTATTAATGCCGTAGCACACAGCGGTTGCATCCCTACTAACGTCTGTTAGTCGTACCTACTGAAAATTGAGCGCTTAGCGATTGTGTCGATGCAAACGCGCTCTACTAGGTACTACCGATTCGCGATACTAGGACATGTAGAGCCTGTACCGACAGGCTATATGTGTGCTAGCCTGCTAGGGCATTTATAGGTACTAGGTACATATAATTATATGTGTGTATAATGTATGTAAACTAAATAATCGTTACTTTTACAAATATACGTAGACTGTTTTTTTTTTCACGCAACAGCTTTATGGTAAAGTGAAAATCAACTAACCTTTCTTAATTAAACTAGAATAATATAATATTATGTATTTTCTAATTGTAGGGAATGAGACCAAAAAATATATTAATTTCGTGTTAATTAGATAAACTAAAAGAGCCAACGATTAAAAATAAAAATGTTTAACCCACAATTTTTAATTTCTGGGTCTTGTATATATAATTTTTATAATCTAATTTGCGAAATTTTAGTTTAAAATAGTTGTGTAGCGTAAAATAAAAAATAGCTCATATTAAACCTATCATTTATCAAAAATGGAATATTGTCGTTTCGTTAAAAATGATTATTAAAAAATATTTGCATTTCATGACAGTTATACGTCATCCTTTTAATTGTGACAAAGCAAAAGAAATCAACTTAATCATTACCACCGTAATTGTTTACAATCACGTGATAAAATTAAGTAAATATTGAAATGTACCGACTATCTTTCATTATCAAAATCATAAAATAGTTAAAACCTGTACTTACTGCCTGATACGCAAAAATTAAGACTTCAAAGAATTGTTGTTTTCCGTGAAAACGTATTCGTCTACCTTTAGGCACCTGATTATTTGGTTACGACTTAAATACCTACTTTTAGTGTTCACCTTTATATAATGTTTAGTGAAAAAAATAAATATGTATTTCTACTTCGTAAGATAATGGCTTCCTATGGAATGCGTATATTTCCTTATAATATGACACAATACCTACTCATAGGCGTGTAAAGGGACCGTGTCCACTTTTTATGCTGGAAAAATGTATGGTTTCCGCGCGATATATGAGATTTGGCGGGTGTCATGTAGTTTCTTATATATTTTTATGTTGCTGGCCAAAGCCACAGATAGTGTTAGATACTAGTTACTAAGCTTAAGTTAAAAGGGGTTTAGGGGGTAAGCGAGCAGACGGGTTACCTGATGGAAAGCAACTGCCGTCGCACATGGACACTCGTAACATCCAAAGAGTCGCAACTGCGTTGCCGTCCTTAGTGAGGGAATAGGAATAGGGATAGGGGTATTAGGGAAGTTTTACCACCGGTAAAGTCACTCACTAAACGAAACACCGCACGATGCCGTTTAACGCCAGTTTTCTGTGAGGCCGTGGTATCATTCCGGTCGAGCCGGCCCATTCGTGCCGGAGCATGTCTCTCCCACGGCAACTTCGGCTCATTCGGCTCTGATACATTTGGGATCACCATTACTCTAATATATGTTTCTTATATTTTAGGAAGTATTCTTTTTAATATAAAGAGATAAAGAAAAGAGAAACTCTACATTTTGTCGAGCCATACTCTAGAGCTACAGAATTGCTTCTAAATGGGCTTAGCGGTGTTATTGTGACTAACAAACAGAATTTTATTTCAAAATAGTACTGTAGTTATGGTTATTATTAATGTAAAGGAAGAAATATTTATAGCTCTTACGAACGTTTCATGTAAATTGTTTTTATGTTTTACGTAGGAGTCCATAAAGCTCAACTAAATAATTGTACTTTAATAGGTACGAAATACGAATGGAAGACATGAGTAGACGAAACGGATAACTAACATTAAAACAATTTTTTCCACATATTACAATTAAAGCGAATCATCGTCATGAAGAAGTTCAACCAAAGGCGTAGTTAAAGTTACAGGATTAATTTTGACGGTAACTACAAGGGTAGCCACAGAACCAGCCCGATGCGATTCCGCGCGGATTCTTTGCCGATTTCGAAAGCGTGTGTAAAAATGCCAGGAGTTTCCGTGAGAACGTTTCCGTTTCGCGCAGAGTCGTACCGTTAATCAGGGAGCAGAAGTCTTTTCAAATGTTTGTTGGACCATGATTTTATTTGGTTCGTCTTTAGACGGACTAGATTATTTTTAAATCCTAAAATTTATCCTAAAATATTTACAACTTCTTTTATTAAAGACCTATTTCACCGGTTACAGTTAGTCTATCCACAACTTTCTTTGATAGATGTTGCATGGAGAAGCTGTCAAAAAACTAACAGAAACTGTAACAGTAAGCGGTGAAACAAGCGGCCCTAAAATAGCTGAATTATGTTTAGTTTTGACATTTGATAACGCAGGTGTCAACATTATCGGTGATAATCCGGCCTAAAGAAACCGGCTATCGTTATGATTTAAACTTCATAACTGAACTGGGATTAAATTTAAAATTTGTGTAATTTTACAAATAATACCTAATTATCGTTAAAATGGTGTAATCCGTTATTGACTAAGAAAGATATTTGACCATAGCTTAGAGTAAGTGTAGTTCTCGTTTAAGGTGGTTTAAGTTTGTCGTGGTGCATACACTTTAAGCACCACTACCGTTTAGTAAGGCGCATACAAACGTAAATAACTTATGAGCTGTCTGCAGTCGCAGTAAACGATTTTATTGGCTCTCATTTCCAAGTATATTAAGACGGTGGAAAATCTTATAAATGGCCGAGCTTAGAAACATCGCTATTGGCACTCGGATACTCGGTAGTGGATATCCAGTCTGGTACTTGGACACTAGACAGTGGGTACGCAGTACAGCACGGCCAGTAGCTCTACTGTGAGTTAAGCAATAGTATTTGTCGATACTCGATACCAACAACGTAAATTTTTGTGTATGGCAAACAGCGCCTCTAGCGGTCACTTACCGAACTAAAATTGCCATAATAAAAATGTACGTACTATCGAGTATCGACGTACTATTGCCTCGAACTCATGGTAGAGCTTCAGGTACCAATGACAGAGTATCCAATGACATCTGTTCATGCACTTATATCAACTACTTACGCATACATTTACACACTTGCTTGAACTCTCGGAGGGAGGTTGTGTTTTTCATGCCTCGTGCTGAAACTGTCAAGTCACTGCGTCTCGCACGTACGGGGCACTGAGCTCGGACTGACTAAATAATGGCGGCGATTGTCCACGTCCTGCGTACTGACCCATAATGACAGTTAATTAACCGACAATAAACAACCGGAATCTCAGCCCACTTTGTTGGGCCAATATGACGGACCGGAGGATATAGGGGCGAGACCAGATTCGATCGGATGTAACTAAGAACCTTTTGCAGTTCAATCGCAAACGCCAGGCCAACAGGAAAAAAACAGGCCAATTACAATCGAGGGAAAATATACCCCTCCAGTTTCATACTGTCTGAGATATAAGGTCTATGCGTTCGCCTAACCTTTGTGGTGTATTGAGCATATGTGGTAACATAGAGAGATCATAGTAACCAAAAATTATGACTGTTTTACCCCGCCTCAGACACTAATAAGTTTTGACTAGTTTACAGTAAAAGTGGCTTTACAGTAAAAAGGCTGCCGATGGACACATATGTTATTTCACGAACTGGATATTACCGAAAGCCAGGCCAGGATTCATACGTTAATGATAGGCCTGTTGGCCTTTATATAGGCCATGCAGGTCTTTGAGCGGCAACGTCCTAAGGGGCAGCAGCGTCTTACTAACCTCCTGGGAAGGTCAGCAAATTTTGTAGTTACATGAAGCGGCGGAAAAAAGTTGCTTGACACTTTTAAAAAATGTGAATCATAAAGAATGAAACTCCATCACTACCGAAAGCCATTGAATTAGCGGCCTGTACGTGACTGTAGACTCGTAGACACCTTATTCCTTGAACTACAATTATGTATCTGATGTCACGAACGTTGGACTAGGATGATTTATTAAAGTTACTGCCGGATAGGGAGGCACGCGTGGCGAGACACGTTTTTTTTGGCAGTCGCAGAGCAGTTGTCCGCTGCAGTGTTTTGTAGGTGCTTACAGTTCACATAATTGTTCGAAAGACTACAATCATAGCCGTTCGATTGCATTCTTAAGGGTTTTAAAATGTTACGGTGATAAATCTCAGGAACAACTACTGGCCGGAATTGAAAATTTATTTTAGTGTTGGTTAATCCATTTATCGAGGAAGGCTATAGGCTATATTAGTATATAACATCACGCTACGACCAATAGGAGCAGAGCAGTAATCAAAAAGTACATTGTAAAAACGGGATCTTTTATAAAGTTACACGCGGGCTTAGTCGCGGTCAAAATAGGGATATGGGATTAGGTCACCGGTAAACTCATTTACTGAACGAAACACAGCACAACGCCGTTTCACGCAAATTTTCTGTGAGGCAGAGGTATCAACCTGGTCGAGCCGGCCTATTCGTGCAAAAGCATGGATCTTTCACGGCATACTGTACATAGTATTGCAAATCCTTATTCATTTTAAATATTTGAAGTTAAAAGAAGATTTCAAATATTTGAAGTTAAAAGAAACGCTAATATGAAGATTTAACGAGTGTAACAGAGTGTGACCAAGGATATAACAAGGACCTACCATGTTCTGAGCGTCAGACTTCGATATCGGAATTTGTAATTTAGAAGAGGTTATCCAATTTATTTTATTAGGTGGTCGCAGGAGCGGTGTCCCAACTGACAACTCGTTCCGACTGTACTCTTGCAAACTACCATTATCTTCCTGCCTTGTTCCTGAATATTGATATATAATAATCATAATAATAATTCGTCCCAAGTTACAATACAGATTAAGATTCCATTAAAAAGTCACATTATTAAATAAAAAAAATCATAAATTATTTCATCCATTCACGTTTATATTTTATAAACATTTATACACATTTATACAATAACCTGCATTCTGTATGCAAGCGATGGCAGTGACTGATGTATGAGTTATCAGTGCGTTCACAGATCGCAGTCAGCACGCCGCTGGAGCTCCCCCGCGTACGCCGCACCAGCGACGCCGCTCGCCTGCGCATTGTGGCAAAGAATATATTATAATATGCCCACGTCATAACTATAGTATTTTACTATGTAAACTATTTTTTATTTTAGTATACCCTAATAGGTGGCGGCATATTATATTTTCCCATAAAAATCTTACTTTATGAGACAAAGACTTTCTAAATTACCACCTTGTTTCTTACTCACCTGATGAAAAGCACTCTATTCAAAAAATTCATAAAATATCATAAAAAGTTTCAAAATTTTTGGATCGTGCTCTTGGTATGTATGTCTTGGTTTACTTGTGCAGTCTATAATTACGGGCCTCAATGAATAAGCCCAAAAGTATTATCGCTTACTTTTGTTACACGTTGTATAGAGCCCGCATAGTTATGCGTTATTAACACAATAATGACCCCACTACATGTGCAATTTACAATGCAACAAAAAGCTATATAAATCATAGCAGAATATGTTTTACTGGCAGGGCCCGGCCTCAGAGGCCAGCTCGTAAACATGAATTGTGCTAGAAGGTCACGTGGCTCCTGATTTTCCACTGGCCTCTACTGACCGGCTATGGCCTTTAAATGCCTGGTACTATGGATAATAGCCAACTAATGTTGACGACCTCTGTAGTTCAATTGGTAAGCGCGTTGGTAGCTTAAGCCAGGGGTCGTGGGTTCGAATCCCGCCGACGGAGCAAAAGTTTTTCAATGTTCCTGGGTCTTGGATGTGTATTAAATATGTGTATCATATCTGTGTCTGTACATTTAATATTTTTACAAAATAATCACTGTAGCTGTGCTAAGGAACAATAATAGAACATATATCGACAAAAAATGTTGTTTGTTTGTCTGTTTATCTGTTTGACCACTTGTACGCGCTAATCTCAGGAACTACTAGACAGATTCGAATAAATCTTTTTTTGTTTAATAGCTATTGAGTGTGGGAAACATATAGGATACTTTTTATCACAGGAAAATGTACGATTCCCGTATAATATTCATTTTTACGCGGCGAAGTTGCAGGCACCAACTTGTTATGAAATAAATAAGTATATAAGTGATGTCGCAATGTAATGACGTCATGTCTACGTATTTACGCGTATCGTGCGGTAATGAATGAGGCTGATTATTTATTTATGCTTGTTCCACTAAGTCCTAACAATAATAATTATTAATCAATTTTAATTATTACTAGTGCCCGCTTCTTCGTTGCGCGAAAATTTGTAAGTCACGCGGGAACCGTAAATTTTCCTGGGTTAAAAAGTATCCTATATGTTGCCCAGAGTTAATAGCTATTAAAAGATTAAGAAATAAAAAAGTTTTCTTCAAATTCGTCTAGTAGTTCCTGAGATTAGCGCGTACAAATGGACAATCAAACAGACAAACACACAACTTTGCAAATTCAATGTAATAAATATGAAGAGCCAACACCGGCCACCGAGTAAATAAAACAAGGCGCACCCGTCCAGAATAATTGTTATCAAAATGATCTTGCCATTAATCTGGGGTCTATCAGGTGAGGTAGCCGGAGTCAGGAGTGAGGGTAGTATCCGACAGATGTTGCCCCCCACTGGGCAGATGATAGCCGGCCCTATTACTATCGGTCATTAAGCCGAGCCCCTATACCATTGTTTTTGCTGGATATTACTTTGTGTCATGTGATTCATGCTTCATGTTATAGATATGTGGTAAAGCAAAACCTATGGAAGACGAGTCGAAAAGTCGAGAAACGTTTTGTTTTTTTATATATGTTTATCAAATAAAAAAACTCACCCCCTTGTTTAAAAAAAATATTTAAACAGTCTGTAACTGATCAAGATTGGCTGTCCTTCTCTGGGATATTAATAACGTCACACGACAGAAAGGGACAGCCAACCTTGATTAGTTAAACACTATACTTAAATATTTTTCGAATAAGGTGGTTAGTGCTAAATATTGGTATAGTAATGTATATTACATTACATACGGTTACCTAACCTTTAACATAATTTCTATTTTATCTTGTGTCATATAAAAATGTATTTTGTTGAAGAAATTCATTAAGATAAAAAAACGTCATAAAACTTAATAACATAATAAATAACAATGATTAATTGACTATCATAAAATATTAAAAAAAACTTTAAATAAAATTTTGGACTCGTGTCGTCGTGACAAAAAATGAAGTTATTACTAGCAAAAAAAGGATTTGGATTTGAATGGCGATAACTCACTTCAACCCTCTTTTCGCGAATTACTCGTTAATAAACAACTGTATTGATACACCGGAAATATTTTAATTTAATCACGCTGAAAGTGTTTGCCGCCGACCGGAAGGGGTCGATTCGCTGCGTACGCGTCGCCACGTGTCGACTTCCGGCGTTAATGCGATCACATAATAGGCGACATCTCCACCTTTACACCTTACCACGCACTTTCATAACAGTAGCAGTTCCCACGACGATTAAAAAGTAGAGTCATCGTGCAGAATTTGTTACGTGGTGGTTCATATTGACATATTATAGTTTTGGCGAATGTTATACTAAAATGGTAAAATCCTTGATAATCAATATGAGTCATAATCGTTTTTTATTATTCCGATTATATGTACCATCAAAGTTATAAGGTTAGCCAAGATGTAAACGTTTTCGCTTCTTTGTAGAATCGCCAGAGAAAATGTATGAAGATGACATAAGGCGTAAAGAACGCTTGACATAAGCGTTCAAAATGTTTGGATATTGGCTAACCCCCGAGATGTAAGTAATTTTGTCGTATTATGCCAAGTCCATGTACGTGATATTTTGTCGGCTAGAGCTCACACAAACCAACCGTATTTCGTAGGTCTGTTATCGTCCTATGAATCAAGGTTAAACTTTAATCATTAATTTAAAAGAAAGTAAAACCATTATTATAGTGACTAAAATGGACGGCGGATAAGTAAAACAAAATAATTTTAGTAAGTGCGACTATATCGGAATAATAGATATTGTTAGCGTTGAAATCAAAAAGAGCTCATCGACGTCTAAGAGCACTTAACTTGATTACGAGCGTTTGAAGTCCTGCTGGTAAAAAGTATAAACAGAGGCTATGGGGGGTTGTTCGGGTGTCGTCGGGGGCGGTCGGACGTCGTCGGGGGCGGTCGGGTGTCGTCGGGGCCGCGTGCCGCTTCGCCACATCGGCGCACGCCCGCGCTCTACGTAATTGTAGAGTTTAGGGTGGTTTAGCTCCCAACTCTATCATTATTTTTTGGTTAGAAACTATTTTATTAATACACATTTTAATCTCTTGAATTATTTTGCCGTATTATGATTTATGCTAAATATCTCGTCGTAGTTGAAATCAGTGTTACCAACTCTCAAAAATATTTATCCCTAACAGGGGTTACATTCATAGAAATATTTAAACAGTGTTTAACTAATCAAGATTCGCAGTCCTTTTCTGGAATTTTGAAAACGTCACACGACAGAAAGAGACAGTCAACCTAGATTAGTTAAACACTGTTTAAATATTTTTACGTGTAAGGCGGTAAGCCTAAGTCAAAACCCCCTAAATTTTTTAAACATTCCCGTAAAAACTATATTTTATAAAAATACTTGAAAATAGAAGAAAATGCCACAGAAATAGTAATTAATACATAATAGCAATTAGTAGAAGACGTGGTCTTACTGTCATATGACAACGCTATTATTATTATTGCATAATTCAATGGAAAATGATTGTTTACCATTTACTCATTCATGAATACTGATACTTATAAGTTTCGATGGGATAGGATTTTCAATTATAACAGCATAAATTAAAATTAAATTTCCTGGATTGTGTTTTCAAGAAAACCCCTACAAAACCTAAATATTTGAAACCTCTAGAAAACGCCCTACTCGCTTATTTATCTCTTAAATTTGGGAGGGAAACCCTTAATGGTTGGAATGATGTGATTTTTCTGTTGCAAGCCCTAAAAAAATTTGAAGTATTAAAATAGTATTTAGTAAAATAAAAATTAAAGTTCATAAGAGAAAGCGAGCGTAAGTATAAAATTTAATTTCTGATTGTTACAAGACTACAAGCCAATCGAATTATTATATTCTATAGAGTATAGACCATTAAATTATGGTAATAATACTATCACAAATATTTTAATACTAGCCTCCTTATTCATAAAAATATTTAACCAATGTTTGACTAATCAAGGCTTGTTGTCCCTTTCTAGAATATAACCTCACGACGGAAACGGGCAGCGAACCTTGATTAGTTAAACATTGCTCAAATGTTTTTATGAATAAGGGGCTAGACTGTATTAACGGTAACTCGTAGAAGTTGCTACGCAGCTGCTACGAAATACCATATAATATGTGGGCATGATACAACACATAGGGACTTTTTCACCGCTTACTGATAAAGTTTCAATTAAAGGCTATCCACAACTTTTTCACAGATACTCCATACAACATTTCACAAAGTTGTGGATAGTCTATCTGTTAGCGGTGAAACAGGCCCTTAAAGTAGGGATTGACAGAAACATTTGATTTTAAAAATGTTTTACTTATTTAATGTTTAAATATATATTTATTAATAAATCAAAATATAAAATGGCATGTTAAAAATCATAATATAAATTATTTTATATGGCACTCTACATTACATTTCTGGTCATACGGTGTTCCGTTAGATCATTTAGATAAAATAAAAGTAATTATATTAAAAATATGTAGTCACAATTTATTGTTAGAGGAATACATTAGAGTATAGAAGAACGGCCGAAGATCCGTCGGCATTGCAAAAGCCTACTAATTTTAATAAAACGTGACGTAATATTTTGCATATTGATAATAATAGAAATATTTACATATATCTAATATTAAATGTTCTATGGAATTAATTAGCATAGCAAAAATAAATTATAGTCTAAAACAACGCAAAAACTTCGGACTGTACTAATACAATGATGTTTCGTTCGTGTTACAAGCCTACGAAACACTGCGGTGGTTTGTTTTTTTAAAAGTGAGGTACATTCATTTCTTTTACATCCTTTACCTTCCAAAGCCTTATTCCTGGCCAGCAGCGCCAGCAGCACATCTGGCGGCGGCGGGTCGAGCGGGTGCATCGTGTCCAGGGCGGGGTCCATCGGCAGCCGCTTCAGACCATCAGTCTCACAGTACGCCTCCATGGGATCACTCCGTCCGATCACATCCGATTCACTTGGTCCGATCACATCCGATCCGATGCATCGCGGAGCGGTCGGCACGCGCTCGTCCTAACGGGCGTCGCACTGAAGCCTGCCCACGTGGCGCGCCGCCCACGCCCGCCCTGCGCTCCGCCGCGCCGCCCTCCCATTGAGAAGTCATTTTTTACCCCCTGAATCTGATAAACCCCTCGGGTGGGGGGCCCCCCCGCCCCGAACTAATTTTCCCGAGCCGTACGACACACCCCCGGTGCTTACATCCATCTACAATATTACTCCGACACGTTATTCCGTTCGCGGGGGCACTCCGTTACTATTCTTCATCTGGCTCACTGCTGAGAAAGTAAATTTTGAAATTAGAATATAAAAACTCTTATTCCTCTATATCTTGCATTCTACCCTTTGGGTTACTGTTTGTATGAACCTTTTAACATACATATTTGCGGAGAGAAAATTGACGTAGGTAAATTATTAATATGGTAGAATTGCCGTAAGTTGGAGTTAACATTATATTGTACAAATTAAATGAAAATAAAAACAGCATATTTTTACCAAAACAATAATCATATGACATTGATATTTTAATTAATGTTAATTTAATGTATAAATAATATGAAAAAGCTAGCAATACATTCGTAAAATACACAGTAGATATTCATTGTGTACTTGTTACTGAAACTGTTGTCACAAACAACAGAAAAATACGTTTTATTTCATCAAAAGCAATGGAAACCGAGCAATTTCGTCAATTCGGAAAAACTGCAATTGATATTATAGCTGATTATTACATAAACATAAGAGAAAGGTATTATATTAGGAAAAACATTAGTGTTAAATAATTTTTATTATTATTTATATAACAGCATGTTAAAATTATTATTTAAATAGGGATGTGCTACCATCTGTCCTGCCGGAAGATTTCATACGTCTTATGCCGGAAAATGCTCCTGAAAGTCCAGAGAAATGGCAAGAACTACTGGAAGATTTCAAGAAAAAAGTTATACCCGCTGTAAGTATTTAGTATTTATTTAAGACACGTAATGTAAGCGAGAATATAATACATATTGACAGTGGCTTTGTTTTATTTTTTTAGATAACACATTGGCATTCCCCGCAGTTCCACTCGTATTTTCCTGTTGGTGTGTCACTAGCCAGTATTGTGGGCAGTTTGCTCTCCAGCGGATTGGGCATCAAAGGTTCCACATGGGTAAAAATTAAGAATAATCATATTTTCTAAGTATTTTGACAAGAGAGTTAACTTATTCTAAAGCGTTACTGATTTGTAAATACATCGATGATGCCAGTAAATATCTAAAGTTCAGTCAAAAAACAGAAAAACTGACCATTGTTTATGAATTATTATTTAATAAATATCAACATCATTCTGGCCTTACTCGGTTCCCTATTTAACAGATTTCAAGCCCCGCCTGCACTGAGCTAGAGGTAGTTGTTGTGAGCTGGTTGGCCAAAATGCTGGGCTTGCCTGAATACTTCCAGAACACAGCTGTCGGTCCTGGAGGAGGTGTTATTCAGGTATATTGAAACTTTATTTTATATTAAGAGACACATATAATTGTATTATGTTATTGATATTTTTTTGCTCTTTATTACTTCAGGGCTCGGCTAGTGAATCAACATTGGTTTGTCTGTTAGCTGCAAAACAAAAGATGCTGAAAGAAATGAAATCCAACAACAAGGACATAGACGAAGACCGAATAAAGACTAAATTTGTCATTTACACGTCCGATCAATCTAACTCATCCGTTGAAAAATCTGGAGTTTTGGGTTCCATGGTCACTAGACTATTGAAGACAGACAGCAATGGTCAACTCCGAGGGGACACATTGAAAAAGGCATTCGAAAGTGACAAATCCAAGGGCCTTATACCGTGCTACGTCGTCGCTTGCTACGGTACAACAGGCACTTGCGCCTTCGATCCAATAGACGAAATTGGTCCAATTTGTCGGGATGAAGGGGTGTGGCTACACATAGATGCTGCTTACGCTGGAACAGCGTTCGTTTGTCCAGAATACAGGCATCTAATGAAAGGCATTGAGTACGTCGACTCTTTTGTCTTTAACCCGCACAAGTGGATGCTCGTTAATTACGACTGCTCCGTTTTATACGTCAAGGATTGCTTCGACTTGATCAAAACGTTTGACATTAAACAAGAAATTGATGTCAACGATGAAAAAGAGACAGTTTTGCCCCATTATCGTCACTGGCAAATTCCCTCGAGTAGGCGTTTCAGAGCCCTTAAACTGTGGATCGTTTTAAAAACCTATGGGGTCTCCGGTATAAGAGATTTGGTTAGAACACAGATCAATTTGGCAAATCATTTCGCGTCGTTGGTACGCAGCGACAGTAGACTGGTCATCGAACCTGAACCGTCTATGGCGGTCGTCTGTTTTCGGCTACGAAAAAGCGATTTCCTAACCGAAAAACTCCTTGAATATTTGGTTAATCACAAGAAAATTTTCATGGTGGCGGCGAACTTTAGAAATCACTACGTCATCCGTATGGTGATTTGTTCCCAATTTACAACAAAGGAGGACATCGAGAGAAGTTGGGATATTATACAGGATGGGGTTAATTTTGTTATAAGTAACAGTCACAGATTCGACCGCAGAAAAAGTTTATTGACTAACAGGCATCTATCATTAGATATTGAAAGAGTTTAGAGGGTTTTTGCCTGTTATTTGTATTTGTCAAGGGATCGGAAGTTTCCAACGAACTGATACAGATACTTATCTATATTAATTCGTTTTAATCATGCTGTGAAATTTTACGAAAATAATGTATACGAAATTTAATGCCCTTACCAATATTGATTATTATGTTTTCCATGCCAAAATTTAAATAGAGATACATTTTACCATCTCTTAAGCACAATACATAGGACGTAGACGTATGTAAAGTGTATTCGTTATTTAGTTTCAAGTCTTTTTTTTTCATTATTCATTCATTTCCATGGAGCGAAATACATTTTTTTTATTTTATTTTCCTTTTTTTATTTAAAAATTAACCTAGATTAATAATCATGAGGCAAGTTTCCATCTTGAATCCTGAAACCAACAGCGATATACATAGCCATGCTGCTGTTTGAAACGCATCAGTTATATTATCCACTCGGACTACTGTGACCTAATTCGTATTTTATACTTTGTTTTCTCGGATTTGTAGGCAGCAAACGAATCCCTTGTAGATTAATCATATCTATCTATCTGTCCGTCCGTATGTCACAGTCATTTATTACCGATACTATACTAGTTAGTAGTTACTAAGACTAGTTTGTTGAAATTTGGTAAGTATATTCTGTATTGTAAACGACGCTTAGATTTTATACAAAGTGATATTCTAAAAAAATTAAAGCTATATGTTTCATTTTAACAAATCAAATATTTAAACTGAAAAAATGTTTTTTTACCTGCTTATATGCTGCTGTGGAAACCTCCTTTGTACGGGCAAAATATTTTATGTAAAAATTAATTAACCGACTTCCAAAAACGAGGAGGTTATATGTTCGGCTGTGGATATATTTATTTTATGTATGTTCAACCATAGCTCCGCCGTTTGTGAACCGATTTTCAAAATTTTTTCTTTGTTGTATAGGATATTGCTCCGAATGGTGGTGGCTGATGATGGATGATGATGGATGTCATGATTTGTCTAAATTTAAATTTTTGACTGGTACCGACTTTAAAATAATGAGATTGTGTACGGAAATAGGCTGATGCTTCACTGAATTCAGAAACAGGCACTATTAAAGAATAAATTTTATTTAATACTTTTTAGTTTATTTATAATTTTTGTTTTTTCCTTTAGAAGTCGGTTTTAATTTTTTTTAATTTAGTTACACCTAAAATATGAATAAATATATATAGGTTGTTTTGCCACATAAATAATTTAGGGGGATGAAAAATAGATGTTGGCTGATTCTCATAGCTACCGGATAAGCACAAAATATTTCATCAAAATCGGTCAAGCCGTTTCGGAAGAGTATGGCAACGAAAACTGTGGCACGAAAATTTTATATATTAGATTATCAGCGTTGGAACTAGAACCTCAGCTGCTTGAGAAATCCTTCCTTTAATTTATTGTTTTATAATTATAATATTATTGCGGGAATTGTGCGTGCAACCAAAGGAAGATCTTCCGACCGAGAGAGGTGTTATACTCGGTCAGGCCGAAGCCCACGTGATACATTACAGCTGTCGTATATATAATGCCGTGTTTCGAAAACTTCGTTAGCTCGATGCAAGTTTATTACGCTTAATGTAGGTACCGCCACATTATGTTTGTTGTAAAAACTGTAAAAATTAGTTTCCAAGGTAATAGATTTTAGGGGATTTAATATTTTTATGGTTTCATTACATAGATTACAAAAAAATATACTTGCTTATTGATTCATTGATTAATAAATAAAAAACAGCCAAATGCGAGGTGGACTCGCGCACAAAGGGTTCCGCACTTGTAAACGACAAAAGATTAAGGAATTAAAGTTTTAAAAGTCAAACAGGTTCAGCTTTACACTTCCTACGATAGCGTAATGCGCCATCTAGTACCAAGAAGAAGAAACTTGAAAAAATACATTTGTTGCATGAAAGCCATTCTCAAATATTTATTTTATTTTGTTTTGAGTATTTGTTGCTATAGCGGCAATAAAATACATTATGAAATTTTAAACTCTCTTGCTATTACGGTTATTGAGTATCTCAATAACCGTAATAGCAAGAGAGTTTAAAGCAAAAAGCAGCAAATACCAAAAACCAAAATAAAATAAATATATTAAGCCTAGAGGCATAAATTTGCCAGCTCGACAGGAGAGATGGTATCTCTCCGGTCCCACAGAAAACTGGCGTGAAACGGCGTTGTGCTGTGTTGCGTTCAGTAAGTGAGTTTACCGGTGACCCAACTTCCCAAAGCCCCCTATCCCTATTCCCTATTCCCTAATAAAGGATGGGAATGCACTTGCGACTATTCGGATATCACGAGTGTCCATGGGCGACAGCAGATGTTTTCCATCAGGTAACCCGTCTGCTCCCTTTTGCCCCCTAAATATGATAAAAAAAAAACACAGATGGGCAGACAGACGCACAGACAGACGAACAGACAGACGGCGAGACAGATAGACAGACAGACGGACGGACAGACAGGTGGACAGGCATATAAACAGACAGACAGACGTCGAAGTCTTTAGTAATAGGGTTAATTCGGAACCCTAAAAATCTGGGAAATGAAAGTTGAAGATAATTCAGTTGATGAAAACACCCAAGTCGTGATTGGCGCCTTTTGATTTAAAAAAAAAACTAAAATAAATATGTACTGAGCCTAATAAAGTAAGTGATCATACCTTAGCATGCCTTAGCTTAGGTATTTGTATGTGTTCGTCATGCCGAATTCAGTCTGTGAAAAAAAATGTATCGGTAAGCGCCCTAGAGATATGACTTGGCCCATAGTTGGCCTTCACAAATAACAAACACAGTGCAGCTACTTTCACAGAATAAATAGTATTAAAAGAAATTACTTAAATTAAAAAAAAATTGTCCAAGGACCGCTGTTAGGTTCCTTGCCTCAATATCCTGGAGTGAAAAACTAGTGTGATTCATGTATCATGGCATGTCCCTATCCAGTTTCCTTGACCAAGCCACTTAGCCGCGATCACCCGAGCGGGACAGTATATAGTCATTAACCAATTGTCTACCAATTTAATTCGAAGAATAACTTTTGCGATTCAGCCTCTGTTAGCTTTATTATACAAGACACATTAGATTTCTTTTGTTTCAAAAAAAAAAATAGGCAATCTCCTTTAACGTGGGTCCTACTAAGTTTAATGTACTTCACTTTTAGATAGTATTTGTTAAAGTTACAACATTTGGTGATATAAATGTTTCGAATTTGTTTTAAAAATTGGACATTTATCAGACTTATTTCAATGGGTTCAAAAATATTGAACAGATTGATGAACCCATTTCTTTCGAAAATAATATCTATCAATAAATTATAGGCCCGCTTTTTATTACAACTATATTATATATTAATAATTGAAGGTAATAATAATATCTATGGACGCTTCACGCCACCTCAGTCTGGCCCCGTCGTAAGTACCCCAAACACCTGTGTACCAGACAACGGAAATATATTTAACACTTTTATACTATACACAAATTTAAGATTTTTATTAGGTATATGATACATACATTTAATACACATCCACGACCCAGGAACTTTGAAAAAGTTTTTGTTCCGTCGGCGGGATTCGAACCCGCGACCCCCGGCGCGAAGGTACCACTCGAGTAAGACCTTGAAGTCTTTCCTTTTATGTTACTTTGTCTAAATATGAAATGTCTTGTTACTGCAACAATGTAAAAACTAGCTAAATTTATAATAAGAGGGAACCCTAAAATACTACCTAATTAAAAAGTCACATCATTAGCAATTACTCGGAATACGGAACGATAAGCGTGCAAGAGCTAAAGTTATTATATTAAAGACAAGTTGGCTGAGTTGCTGCATAGCTGTGTGCGGGCTAGATCTTGTGTAAGTGTGTAAGCCCTTGATACTTACCGCCTTATTTTTACATATTTTTTTTTTACTTTTACCAAATTACACCGTTATTTTTTTTTTTCACATTTCCTTAAAAATATAATCAATATCGTACCCAACGAAGATATAATTTTACGTTTACATCTGTACACGTATAAGAAACACAAGAATAGAAAGCTGAGAACAGAGTATAAATATGCCTCAGGTCAGGCTGTTTCACCATTGTCACATGAATCGTTCCAGTTGATAGTGCAGATACGAGATCAAAGTTAACGCGTAATGGATGCTGAACAGTTTCGAGAGTTCGGAAAAGCCGCTATCGATTTGATCGCGGACTACATCGACAACATTAGGAATAGGTGAGTTTTTTTTTATATTTTTTAGTTAAAAATAATTATGCTATCTAAAACATTTAAAGCGGCCCCTAGATGTTCAATTTTATTGTCAATATCACGTATTGTACAATATCGTTTGTATTCGTGTAAGGATTGCTCGATGATTGATAAAAAGTTTTTGCGAAGAAGGTCAATATTGCTGAATATATATAATATAAATTTAATAAATATTTTTTTTATTTCAATAAAACAGTTTTATAGTTATCATTAAAGTTTTAGAAGATACATTCTAGACTGTATACACTTGAGAGGTGTATCTAGTAACTGTACTATTCAACTTTTTCAAATTAATTTAAAACTTTGTTTTATACAAGTTTAATTTCATAAAATATAATAAAACGAGTAAGTTATATGAGTTTTACATAGAAGATTTTATAGTTTTAGGCTAATCATAGTAAAAAAAATCTAGGAAAAGAAAAATAACGTAATTCCTTTTCCTAGTTAATACGGTATGAAAATGATGAATGTGTATAACTTTGTAAAAGGCATGAGTCGAAAAAGAATGTAACTAACATTTAAAACACTGCCGACATAAATTAAAAGTGATGTACAGACACACAAGCTACATCTAGCTAACGTTTTGATAAATCTTGTAACATACTTCAGAAGATGTAAGAAAATTATACTAACTCTATGGTTGTAGAATGATGATCTCCGCTTTTTCCGATTTACTTAATTTAAAATAAACTATACATTAAATTCTGTTTCTTTTTTCATTTACGTTTAAAAACCTTATCTTAATTTGACTAGTAAAAAGCATAATATATTGCATAATCCAGTGACGTTTTGTATCATCCTTCTTTTTCCTATTTTTTTACAAATGACATTTGCTTACTATTAAGTTAGTTGAGTGTAATGATTCTGTTCTGAAAATTCTGCAAGACATCATTGTACATGTCATTTTGGCAAATAAATTATAAAATAAAAATAAAATATTATATTAATGTCAAAGTTATATAAGTAACCAGTAATAATTAAATAATACGTCGTTATTTTCCTGTGTCTATAGCATTGTTCGGAAAAACATTCTAACAAAGAACAATAATTACGGGCGATTAGATACTCAATTACGAATAATCTAGGTATAGATATACCGTGCTGCGCAGATTTCATCTACGTTAATGTCTCATTACCATAATTTCCTAGGACATGATTTCTTAACTAACCATCGATTATTATTTTTTATTGCTAGATTCTTTGAAGCGTATTTTTCTGCGTATGCATGCAGTTATATTTGCAAAATTAAATATTATTTAAAATAATTTTAAACTACCATACTTAAAGGGATCCCAAATAACTATTTAAGTAGGTACATACGCACTCGTTCAGTTTTTCTTTGGTAAAAAAATCTACTGAACATTCCATTGTTTTAGTTTTTGTTGTTACTTTTCAGAAACTAAAGAGTGTTTGCGCTCTATCTGCGGAAAACACTCATTATTCGTTCAGCATATCACAGGCTTTCTTTATTTATTCCCAATTAAAATAATTCTTGTGTAAGTGTGCTTGTCACTAAATTCCTCCCAAGCCACTGGACTGGTTTGATGAAATCTTTTGAGTGTGTTGGCCCTAACTCTTGAGAATATTTAAGATTCGTAAATTAGCCCAGCAGGACAATGTCTGAGTCCGCTATTTTCAAATACATAGCTAGCACAGTAAAAATTCTAGTGGTATTTCAAATACTACGTCATATTACAGGGACGTTCTACCGTCAGTAGAGCCGGGGTATCTCGTGACTGCTCTACCGGCAGAACCACCTGAGGAACCACAGGACTGGAAGGATGTCATCAAGGATTATAATGATATCATAATGCCTGGAGTACGTATTTTTAATGGTTTTAAAATATTACTACCTTAACATATATTATGTAGTAACATTTTATTGTCACAATAAAATGTTTAGTCACAATTAAATGTAGATTAATGGGACTCTGTTAAGCATTTGTGTGTTATCCAACAAAAAAACCTAAATTTGAGTTATGAATGCAGTATTTATTTTTTATTGTTCTTTAAGATCAAAAGAATAACACTGCATTTATTTTGATTGAAAATGTATAAATACAAACTACATTAATTTTAATTTATTAATCAAAAATTATTTTACAAAAAAATCCGGTAGTTAATTAAATTCATGGGTACCAAACTAGGTGATGGTAGGTGGTGGTTACAGAGTTCTAATAATTTTATGTATATCTATGTGTCTGTTAAATTCATCCACTGCATATGTAACCGAGTGTTAATTCTTTTTGTGACAGGTAACACACTGGCAGTCACCACGTTTCCATGCTTTCTACCCCACAGGTCAATCGTTTGCCAGCATAGTTGGTGAACTGCTAAGCGATGGCCTGGGCATTGTTGGTTTCACTTGGGTTAGTATTCAAGTCCTAATATAGCTTTTTCAGTGAATTCGTACTAAGATTGTCAATTCGAAGTCGCTATGAGAGAAATATAAAATAACTATACACTGATGTGCTCGTACTGAATGACGCACTACTTGTGTATTAATATTCACTAGAATAGTTTGATACATAAAACTTTCGCAAAATTAAGGCATAATCATTATTTTATTTTCAATCTTAGCAATACTTAATTTTAATATTTTAATTTAGATGGCAAGCCCTGCGTGCACAGAGTTGGAAGTGGTGACACTGAACTGGCTCGGAAAACTATTGGGCTTGCCCGAGGAATTCCTCAACTGTTCATCCGGACCGGGTGGAGGAGTGTTGCAGGTAATAAAAAAATATATATTTAATATCGAGCATGCTGTACAATATATGAGAATACTTCTGTCAGCTGTGCAAAATTAATAAATTGGTGTTAATTTTTCAAATTAATTTTAGAGTTCCGCAAGCGAAGCTACCCTTGTAGCTCTTCTGGTAGCAAGAGATAAAATAATTCGCAGACTAACAACAAACGATCAAAATACCGACGAGGATGACATACGTTCAAAGTTGGTCGCCTACACATCTGACCAATCCAACTCCTCCGTAGAGAAAGCTGGAGTCCTCGGAGCGATGAAAATAAGGCTTCTCAAATCTGACAACGACGGGCGACTCCGAGGAGAAACGTTGAGGAAGGCAATCGAAGATGACAAAAATCGGGGCCTCATACCGTGCTGCGTCATCGCTACGCTGGGAACCACAGGAACTTGTGCTTTTGATCCTTTGTACGAGCTGGGCCCCATATGTCAAAAGGAGGAGGTTTGGCTTCACGTGGACGCCGCATACGCAGGCGCGGCTTTCATCTGCCCCGAGTATAGGCATCTCATGAGGGGAGTCGAATTCGCCGACTCTTTCGACATGAACCCGCACAAATGGCTCATGGTCAACTTCGACTGCTCCGCGATGTGGATCAAAGACAGCTGCGATATCGTCAAAGCGTTCGACGTGCAGAGGATATACCTGGACGACATAAAAGACAAGTCACAAATTCCGGAGTACCGCCACTGGCAGATATCTCTCGGCCGAAGGTTCAAATCGTTAAAACTGTGGACCGTTCTGCGATTGTACGGGGCGGAGGGTCTCCGAAGTCACATAAGGAATCACATAGGTCTGGCGCAGCACTTTGCGAGCTTGGTCAGAGCTGACCAGCGATTCATCGTGGAGCCGGAACCGTCCATGGGGCTAGTATGCTTCCGGTTAAAGACCGGAGAGTGCGACACCAAAACTCTCTTGGCCAATCTCACCAAAAAGAAGCAAGTTTATTTAGTAGCAGGTACATACTTAAATAATTACATGATACGTTTTGTTATATGCTCGCGTCTTACGACGAAAGAAGACGTGAACTATTCGTGGAAGATTATAAAGCAAGAAACAAACAACTTGAACATCCTAGACAAAATACCTCTGAAAGCCCAATGTTTCACACCAATTGATCACTTAGATATTAATATGCTTGAAAAGTCACAGTAATTTTAAAACAGGATTTCAATCGCTTCAATACTTTTACTTTCCAAGCTTTCTGAACCAGTGAATAGGAGCTAACAATAAAACGTTTCTTGTCTAGATACAATTGAATGTTGATAGATTTTAAAATCAAAGATTGAGTGATTTTAATTTTTTGTCATTATTAATAATCTGATTATGTGTTAAACTAGATTAAGACGACTTAAATTAATTATTATTATAAAAAAAGGTTTATATCTATCTTGCTATGTCATTTTTTTTAAAACTAATTAGTTTTAATAATAAAAGCTACGTGCTACATCTAGTCTAAGCAAATAGTATCAATTCTACAATATAATATTATAGTATGTAACGAAAGTATTGGACATATTATATTAATATATATTTTATACCACAACGAATATGAACGTACATAGCACCGAATCATACCGTGAATAATATTTTCATAATCTTCGTAGCCTTTTATTTGTATTTAACCCGTCCACTCTGCACTTGCAACTCTTCTTGTGTGGCCTGTGTCCATGGGCGATCATATTATTAGCCATCAGACGGTGACCCGTACTGATTCCTTACCCCTTATTTCAGAAATAAACTGGGATGACAAACAATATTTTTCACCATAAAGTACGTCACACAAGTTTCATGGTTTTTAGATCTCTTCAAGTCCCTTGTCACAGGTGGTCCCTATTGTGACGTCACAAAATTTGCAATTTTACATCCAAAAATGAAAACCAGTGTTGTGACATCACATTTTAAATTTTGAAATTTAATCTCAAAATTTTAAATGTTGATATTTAAAATGTTGAGATTAAATTTCAAAATTTAAAATGTGATGTCACAACACTGCGAACCCCACCCCTTTGTTTTACACCATGTCACGCTTCGACGACACCCTCCACCCCCCTTTACGTGTGACTTAATGGATGATCCCTATAGCAAAATGTGCAGGCAATAAAAATAAATATCAGTAATATGTTTCGATGTTTAAGAACAGCTGATTTGATCGTTTCCTCTGGGTTAAGAACAGCAACAAAGAACGCAACTTTGTATAGTAATTGTTGGGAATTTGAATTGCATATCCGCTGTTAGCTGCTAGCTCTTATTATATAAAGATGGCTGAATAGCCGAGTCTATCGGGCTTGGCTATGTAACTCTAATGCAGTCGAATATTTAGCTGTAATTAGAATTTAGACCTACTCTAGTAAAACTTAGAGCGTCCGGAGCCTAGTGGGTGAGAGCTCTGGTTCGCACTCGAGAGGGTGCAGGTTCGATCCCCGGTGGAGGCGTGTACCAATGAGACATTTTTCCATCTCAAGTACACATAATATATATACGGATGCTCATAGCCTTGGGAGATCCATGCTTCGGCACAAAGCGGGCCGCCTCGACCGGGAGTGCCTCACGGCCTTACAGAAAACTGGCGTGAAACGGCGTTGTCCTGTGTTTCGTTCAGTTAGTGAGTTTACCGGTGGCCCGACATCCCTAATCCCCCTATATTTATTTCCATCCCCTATTCCCTCATATAGGCCGGCATCGCCATTGCGGCTCTTCGAATGTCAGTGTCCATTGGCGACAGCAGTTGCTTTCTATCAGGTAACCCGTCTGTTCAGTTACCCCTAAATATCATTAAAAAAAAGAGAAATCGTAGAACAATCGTTGCTCGTAGCCCTTCCTTAGCTTAGTGTTTTGCCTGTTGCAAAGATACATAGTCAAAGAGATTAGATTTTAACTAGACCAAACAAAAACCGGTCCAAGGTCACAAATCGAAACACAATAGTGATTACAAAAATATTTTTTGGTTTTCTGTCATAAATCATGATACATTAATAATAATTTACTTTATTCCTATAAATATTGATACAATTAATACATAATATTATATATGAAATTTGTTAAAAAAAATAACAGATTTTATTCAACGACGAGTAGCTTTATTTACATTTAGATCGCAGGTAATAGGGGATATTCATGATTTATTATTATTTATTTAAATAAATAGTGAAAAACGATGTAGTCCAATCAGTTTTTGTTAAAATTAAAAACAACGTTTTCAAACAAAGCCTTTAAAGTAGTCAGTTAGAAAGAGAGATCCGACATTGATTGTGACGTCAAAGTCCATAATCTGCATACAAAGTTCATACTAAATTACTTTTTGAGAGAAAGACATGGTTAGAAAACTACTTATTTCTCAACAAAATTCAAAGATTTTTTGTTATTCTGTATATCTTTTAGCCCACTATCATAATGCATTCAATAAATTTCGTTTACGTGCATCTTCCCTATTGACTCTACATGCATACCTACTTGATACGTCATACTTAAAATCATGATGTAATATAACAATAAAATAGATACTTACTGACGTACTTTTCATTCTCATCTACATTTTCGCAGTTTCAAATTTAAATAAAACTCATTTTGTTACTTGCACATATTATTCTTCATTGCAATATCTATTATGCAGACTCTAAATATTCGCTAATGTTCGTTGATCGTTATTCATCATCGTCCACATTATCATCCGTAGTACTTTGTCAACTCGCCAAACAAAGACGAATAAAGGTGATCAGAGGCGAGTATGCTACTAAAAAATTGTGCTCGCGTGTCATCGTCTGTATTCGCCGATTATACAGTGTAGCCATAGTAACGTTTTTGCATTGCGCAAAATCTCTTATACGCATGCGCTTTCATGACAACATCACGAAAATAAAAGAAATGAGTAAAGATTTAAATGGTAATTTAAATCTTTACTCATTTCTTTTACATGTACATACTTAATTTATGCTAAGGTTAAGAGTCATTACAGCGTCACTTGAAATGCTAATACGCGACACGCTACTGACGACTACCAATGAACGTAATTGTATACAAGTAATAACATATTCTCTTAATTACATAGAGTTATTTATACATAATAAAAACATTATCCTTCAGTTCCAATTTGGGTTTTTAAAAATACGCGAAAGAACATGACGACCTCTGTGGCTCAGTTGGTAAGCGCGTTGGTAGCTTACGCCGGGGGTCGCGGGTTCGAATCCCGCCGA